>PVJX010010519.1:29227-56861 GCA_004027295.1 Dolichotis patagonum
ATCTATGTAATGGTGAATCATGATTACCATAAAATCTTATGTACTCTTACCATTTCTCACACTAAGGAGACTATACGGCATTTACACACGAGTTTGGTTTATGTCGTCTATGAGCATGATCTCAAGTTGTGTCCATTTATTTCTAAATATCTCAATGTGATCATTCTTTATAGCTGAGTAGTACTCCATTGTATAAAAATGGCACAACGTTTTTATCCATTCCTCAGTTGATGGGCACTTAGGTTGTTTCCAGGATCTGGCTATTACAAATTGTGCTGCTGTGAACAGAGGTGCACATATATCACTGTGGTATGATGTTTTCAGTTCTTCTGGGAATAGGACTAGAAGCGGAATAGCTGGGTCAAATGGGACTTCCAAACTCAGCTTTTTGAGGAATCTCCAGACTGACCTCCACAGTGGTTGCACCAGACTACACTCCCACCAACAGTGTAGAAGAGTTCCTTTTTCCCCACAGCCTCTCCAACACTTGTCGTTGGTAGTTTTGTGGGTTTTTTTTGTATCCTGGGCACTCTTTCTGGAGTGAGATGGAATCTCAGTGTGGTTTTAATTTGCACTTCTCTAATGACCAATGATGATGAACATTTTTTCATGTATTTATTTGCCATTCGTATTTCTTCATCTGAGAACTGTGTAGTTATCTCAGATGCCCATTTTTTTGGGTCTTTGAATTTCAAGGGTCTGATTTTTTTTAATTCTTTACAAGTTCTAGACAGAAGTCCTTTCTGAGGGACAGTTCACTAAGATTTTTTCACAGTTTGTGGGTTTTCTTTTCACTCTGCTGGAGATCTCTTTCAACATGCATAAACTCGTTAATAAGATGTGATCCCAGTTATTGATTCTGGGAAGTATTTCTCATGCAGTTTGATTCTTGTTCATGAATTTTCTACCTACCCCTATATCTTTGAGGTTTTTACCTAATTTGTCTTCCAGCAGATTTAGGGTTACTGTTTTAATATTTAGATCTTTGAACCATTTAGATTTTAGTTTAGTACATGGTGATAGGCATGGGTCTAGTTTTAGTCTTCTGCATATGGATAGCCAGTTTTTCCAGCACCATTTGTTAAAGAGACTGTCGTTCTTCCAGCGAGCATGTTTGGCCCTTTTATCAAAGACAAGGTGGTTGAGTGAGTCTGTGGTTGTGGTTGCATCTTCCAATCTATTCCATTGATCTTCAGGTCTGTTTTTATTCCAGTACCGTGTTGATTTTTTTACTGTAGCTTTGTAGTACAACTTCAAGTCAGGGATTACGATGCCTTCTGTCTTGCCTTTGATGCTTAGAATTGCCTTTGCTATTCTAGGTCTCTTCTGGTTCCAAATGAATTTTAGGAGTGATTTCTCTAGATCTATGAAGTATGTTAGTGGTATTTTGATAGGGATTGCATTGAATTTGTATAACAATTTTGGGTGAATGGCCATTTTAACAATTTTTATTCCTCCTATCCATGAACAAGGGATGTCTTTCCATTTTCTGAGGTCCTCTTCGATTTCCTTTTTCAGGGTATTATAATTTCCCCTGTACAGCTCTTTTACTTCTTTCATGAGATTAATTCCTAAGTATTTCAATTTTTGAATGCTAGTGTGAAGGGTGTGGCTTCTCTTATGTCTCTCTCAGTACTTTTGTTGTTAGTGTATAGGAATGCTATTGATTTTTGAGTATTGACTTTGTATCAAGCGACCTTGCTGAATTTACTTATTATATCTAGGAGTCTTTCAATGGAGTTTTGGGGGTCTTCTATGTAAATTATTATGTCATCTGCAAATAATGATAATTTAACTTCCTCATCTCCTCTCTTTAATCCTTTTGTTTCTCTTTCCTGTCTAATTGCTCTGGCTAGTATTTCCAGCACTATGTTGAATAGGAGCGGTGACAGGGCACATCCTTGTCTTGTGCCTGATTGTAAGGTAAAGGCTTTCAGTTTTTGGCCATTTAATATGATGCTGGCTGTTGGTTTGTCATAGATGGCCTTTATTATATTGAGGTAAAGACCTTCTATTCCAATTCTCTGTAAGCTTCTTATCAAGAATGAGTGTTGGACCTTATCAAAAGCTTTTTCTGCATCTGTAGAGATGATCATGTGGTTCTTACTTTTGGCTCTATTGGTATGGTGGATTACATTTATTGATTTACATATGTTGAACCATCCCAGCATTCCTGATAAGAATCCCACTTGGTCGTGGTGTATAATCTTCTTGGTGAATTGCTGCATCCTGTTTGCCAATATTTTATTGAGAATTTTTGCATCTATGTTCATTAGGGAGATTGGCCTATAGTTCTCTTTTTTAATTAGATCTTTCTCAGGTTTTGGTACTAGAGTAATATTTCTTCCAGGAATGACTTAGGAAGAATTACTTCCCTTTCAATTTCATTGAAGAGTTTGAGGAGCATTGGAATTAAGTCTTCTTTGCATTTCTTGAAGAATTCCACAGTGAATCCATCTGGGCCTGGGCTCTTCTTTGTTGGCAAGGACTTAATTACATTTTCAATTTCATTAATAGAAATTGGGTTATTCAGCTGTTCTACATATTCTTGATCCAGCTTTGGAAGTTCATATGTTTCTAGGAATCTGTCCATTTCTTCTGTGTTGTGGAATCTATACGAGTAGAGGTTTTCGAAATAGGTGTTGATGATCTTCTGTATCTCCACTGAGTCTGTAGTAATTTCACCTTTTTCATTCCTTATTGCATGAATTTGAGTTTTTTCTTTCCTTTTTTGATAAGGTTGGCTAGGGGCTTATCAGTTTTATTTATTCTTTCAAAGAACCAACTCTTTGATTCATTGATTCTTTGTATTGTTTTCTCAGTCTCTGTTGCTTTAATTTCTGCTCTGATTTTTATAATTTCCTCCCTTCTTTTGGCTTTGGGCTTGGCTTGCTCTTTTTCTCAATGCTTGAGGTGTAGCATCAGTTTGTTTATTTGTGTTCGTTCTGTCTTCCTGATGTGGGAACTCAGTGCAATAAATTTTCCTCTGAGGACTGCTTTCACTGCAACCCACAAATTCCAGTAAGTTGCATTTGTAATTCCCTTTGCATGTAGATATTGTTTAATTTCTTCTTTAATTTCCTCTGTGACCCACTGATTGTTGAAGAGTGTATGATTCAGTTTCCATGTGTATGGGGGTTTTGCAGTTGCTTTTATAATTAATTTCTAGTTTCATGGCACTATGATCCAATAACATGCATGGGATAATTTCAATTCATTTGCAATTACTTAAATATGTTCTGTGGGCTAGTATACGGTCTACTTTAGAGAACACCCCATGTACTACTGAGTAGAATGTATCTTCTGATTTTGTTGGATGGAACACTCTGTATACATCTATCATGTCCATTTGTTCACAGGTGTGATTTTCTGTTATTTCTTTGCTCATTTTCTCTCTAGTTGATCTGTCCCTTTGAGTCAATGACATGTTAAGGTCTCCTGTTATAACTGTGTTATTGCTTTTTGATTTTTCATTTCTGTTAATACTTGATCGGTATAACTGGATGCTCTGGAATTTGGTGCATATTTATTTAAGATTGTTATCTCTTCCTCTTGAAGTTTTCCCCTAACTAGTATGTAGTGGCCTTCTTTATCTCTTCAGATCATTCTTGGTTTGAAATTCACATTGTATGCAAACCAAATAGCTACCCTGCTTTTTGGGGGGTTCCTATTGTATGAAGTATTCTTTTCCATCCTTTGACTTTCAGTCTATGAGTTTCCTTTTGGGTTAGATGAGTTTCTTGTAGACAGCATATGGTTGGATGTTCTTTCTTGATCCATTCTGCCAGTTTGTTTCTTTTGATTGGTGAGTTGAGGCCATTTACATTAATGGTTATAACTGTTATATATTGGTTTATTGTGGGCATGTTATATGTCTGCTGTTGTATCTTTAGCTTTCCATTCTGTTTAATTGTCTGCCTTGCTTAGTGTTTTTTTCCTGTGTGCATCTAGAATGTCTTTCAGTATTCTTTGCAAGGTTTGTTTGGTGATCACGAAGTTCTTCAGCTGTTCTTTGTCATGGAAGTACCTTATTTCTCCATCCATTTTGAAGTGCAGTTTTGCAGGGTACGTCAGTCTGGGTTGGAAGTGGTTTTCCTTTAGGATCTGAAATACTTTACTCCATGCTCTTCTTGATTTCATTGTTTGTGTTGAGAAGTCTGCTGTGATTCTGATAGGTTTTCCTTTATAGGTGATCTGTCTTTTCTCTCTAACAGCTTTTAGTATTCTATTCTTATGTTGGATTTCTGGGATGGTGATTATTATGTGTCTGGGTGTAGTTTTATTTTGGTTATGGCTATTTGGAGTTCTATATGCTTCACTAATCCATATGTCAGTTTCCATTCTCATGTTTGGGAAATTTTCAGCTATTATTTCTGTAAATATCCTCTTGATATCATTTGGGCTGTCCCCTTCTTTTTCATTTATCCCTATTAATCTTATGTTGTTTTTCTTTGCATCATCTTGCAGCTGTTGAATTATTATTTCCTGATTCCTTGTTATTTTTAAAAGATCTTTCCTTTCCTGCTCACTAGCTACAATCTTATATTTGAGGTCTGAAATTCTATCTTCACTTTAGTTGAGGCGGTTTTGGCAACTTTCAATAGAATTTTTTATTTCCTGTGTATGTCTTTGAATCTGCTTCTGTTTGTTTGTTATATTGTTCATTGAGCAATTCTGTTTGCTTTGTTCCTCTAATTTTTTAGCTGTGTCTTCACTAGAAGTATTCATTATTTCTTTCACCACTTTTATCATTTGTTCTTTTACCTGGGAAATTATTTCTGATTTGAGTTTCTCCATAGCTTCCCCAAGTTGCTTCTTTATTTCAGTTGATATCATTTCAGTTATTTTAAGTGTATGGCTTCTATTGTCTTCTATGTACATGGCTCCTAGGCTTTGTTTGGATGGGTTGGAGATTTGAGATTGCCTTTTTGTCTTTTGTTTTGTCATTTTCCTATATTTCCTTGCTTTGAGCAGTGTTCCAGATCTTCCCCTGGGTATGTTGGGAATCACCTCCTGCACCCTCAGCTCCTGGGACTGAATGAATGTCACTGATCTTGGCCCAGTCAGACCTGCGGGACCTCTCAAGGCCAGTCCAGTGTTTCAGGGACTTGGGCAGGAACTCAACCACTGGTGAGCACTGGTCTCAAACTCTTCCTGGCCCAGCACCAGTGGGCTAAAGTCCCCCTGCACAGTCCTGGCCTCCAAGACTAAAAGGAGGCCGCTGGACCTGATGCACTGAGGCCTGTGAAACCTCAGGGGCCCAGTCCAGTGTCCTAGGGAGCTGAATAGGAACTCAAACCCTGGGAGAGCAGGTCTCAAACTCTCTCCAAGCCAGGGCTGGAGCACTGAGACATACCTTGCATGTTCCTGACTCCCCTACAGGTTCTTGGATCCGTGATTTGAAAGATGGAACCTGGGCCTGGTGTACCGAGGCACGCAGGAACCTCTGAGGCCCAGTCCAGTGTCCTACAGAGTTGGATAGGAACTCAACCCCTGGAAGCGCAGGTCTCAAACTCTCCCTGGGCCAGCACCAGAGGGCTGAGTGTCCCCCTGCGTGGTCTCAGCCTCCCGAATTGAAAGAAGGACACTGGAGCATGGTGTACTGAGGCCTGCAGGAACCTCTGAAGCCTAGTCCAGTGTCCTAGGGAGCTGGATAGAAACTCAGCTGCTGAGAGCGCAGGTCTCACACTCACCCCAGGCAAGCGCCAGAGGGCTGAGAGTCCCCCTGCGTGGTCTCAGCCTCCCAAATGAATGAAAGCCGCTGGGCATAGTGCACTGAGGCCCACGGAACCTCCAGGGCCCAGTCCAGTGTAGAAACTCAAATGCTAGGAGCGCAGCTCTCAAACTCTACCCATGACAGGGATGGAGCACTAGGACTGACCTGGCGTGGTCCTGACTCCCCCGCAGGTTCTTAGCTCCCTCTGTAAACCATTTTTAAATATCCACTTTTGCCTTTTTAAATTTGATTTATGGAGGGATATAAATCCAGTCACAAAACAAGAGGAAGTATCTCACCCTGAAGAATAAGTTGTTACTTTTAAATTTACAAAGAGTGAATGCTGAATTGATGATTAGCTTGAAAATTCAGTTTTGATTCAGCCACTTGTGAGACTTACAAATGCATGTCAAATATCCTCAGTACTTATGCATCATTTTCTCATTTGCAGCATTGGGAAGAAAATAAATACCCGGGCCTTCTGAGGAGAATATTGATGTGGTTAAAGAAAATGTTATGAAAGAGATTTGAACTCTCTCAAAAGAAGTTTGTACACAAATATTATGTTTCCACTCTGTTAAATAAATGTGGAAAGTTCAAGTTACATTATGTGGTTTGGTGAAATAAACAAAGATCATAGTAAATATGAAATCTGTCTCTTGTTCTGTGTATATTGAAGTGAAATTCCAGGATAGCATTTTTTCTTTAGTTTCAGTTGTTGAACACTTAAATGAAACACATCTTTACCCTGTATGTCAATATTTCAAACACATAGATACAGGTTTTTAAAATTTTTTATTAAAAATCAAACAAAAAATAGGAAATGAATGAGTTCATTAGAATGTGTAATGAAAATCAAATGCAGACAAAGACTGAGTCATGTGACATACATGTTTTTTATGATATCTAAATTGATGCCAGCAGAAAAAATAAAATATTTCATTTGGTTCAGGCCATTTAACAAAATTTGGGAAAATCGTATCATGAGTGATAAAAGACTTGTAAGAACAAAGGAAGTCGACCAGTTGTGAGGCTGAGAAAATATTAGACTGAGGCACATTCGCCTTGGGGATAGCAACTATTTAAAAGATACTTTTTAAAAATCACTCCTGTACATCAATAGAAAGATGACATCCAGTAAAGTACACGGTGAAATTGATTTAAATGTTTTTCAAAGTCTGTAACTAGAAAAAGAAAGATCACTTAGAAGCAATTTAGAAAAACAATTTCTTGTCTCACACAATCATATTGGCAAAAAGTGTTAAGAAAGAAACTGGTATTAAGGTAATCAAAATTTGATTTTGAAATAAAACTTATTTTTAATAAAGAATGAAATCTTAGATGTTTTCCTTATTTGCGCCTATACAACCTTCTCTGATGATAGATTGGTTTTCTCCTCTAATAGAAAGTTGGAAAAATTTATCACAGGGTGGAATTATTATAATAAGAGGAAAGAAAGGAGAACAGGGAGGGAAGGAGAAAGGAAGGAAGGAACAAAGGAATGAAGAAATGAAGGAAGGAAAAATTCCTTAGTATAGCAGTTACCAAGTTGTTGAACTGCAATTTATTTTTATAAATAAAGTTTTATTAGAACATATTATCTATAACTGTTTTTGCAATTCAATGACAGTAGTTGTATCTAAGATTGTATCACCTACCAAATCAAAGCTATTTACTCTCTGGCACTTTACAGTAAAAGTTTGTTGACATTTACCCTAAGAAACTATGTTCTATATTTAATAAAATCATTTGTTTTGATATGGGTATATGATGAAACATATATGTATTCTTGGATGCCAGGAAGCTGATGGAGGAGGATCACAAATTTGGTTCCAACCTGGGAGGTTCAGTAACTTAGCAGGATTTTATTACAAAATAATCTTGTTTTTTAAATGAGCTGGGAATGCCTCTCAGTGTGAAGATCTTGGTTTCAATCCCCAGTACCCATGCACCTACTCAAATATACATTCTGAGCAGAGCTACTGCTCTTTGAAAGTCTTAAGCCAAAAATGGAGGTATACTTTTCATTCTACTAGTTAATATTTCATGACATTTATTTTTTTCCTGCAGCATCACAATATTTTGATGGGCTAAAATGACTAGCTAAGATCAAATTGGTATTTGACTGAAAATTTACCTTCTCTATTATTCATCCTAATTAGATATGCAATGAGAAATGGATAAATATCAGTTTTCATTGTTTTTTCCTCAGTATGTACCTGTATGTATGTATCATTACTCTGACTAGTTGTAAGAAAATATTTTTCAGTTTTTTCTCACGTCATGTCTCTTACATATTTTTTCACAATTATGCTAGCAAATAGCAAAATAAAACTTGAGATAAAGAAAGAATTGGGGAAGAAAAATTGAGTCTACTGAATAAGTAACTTGCTATTTGAATTATTGTGTTGATGCAGAAATCTGAATTATAAACATCCATAATTATTTGGCATTTTTCTCAAGAATTATAGAAGATACTTTTTCTACCAATATGATTTGGGTCCTGCAGGTTGTTAAACATAATCTGACAGTTCTTCAAACACAAATTATTTTCATTCCAGTTCTTTGAACAGGCAGTTTCACAAGCACATTTTCTAAGACCACTCTTTGCATGTTTAGTTTTTATTATGCCATTCAGCATTCACATCTGGGCTTCAATTACCCTTCCTCAAAGCAAATGATATCTAGTATAACATTTACTGTACCATAGTTAATGATTTGATTTATCTCACTAGAGTATAAATTTCTCTCTTACTTGAGCATTAAGGCTGAGTCTCTCTTGCTTACTGTTATCTCTCAAATGACAAGGCATATGACTATAGTAATTTGCTCTTGCTTCTATTACAAATTAATATAAGCTTAATGGCTTCAGAAAATGCAAATGTAGTATCTTCTAAAAATTAGAAGTCTGATGCACTGTTACAGTTGTGGAGAACACAAATCTGATCTCACTGGGCCAACATCTGGTTACTGATAGTGACATGTTCCTTCTGGAAATTCTAAGCTACGCACCCTTTCTCACCTTCCACACCTGCCTACATTACTTGACTTACAATCACTTCTTCCATTGTCAATGGCAGGAACAACTAGTTGAGTCCTGCTAGTTCTGTCTTCCATAATCATACATTTCTCTTCCCTTTTAATAGCCTTTGTGATTACATTGGATTTACCCATATAACTCAGGTAAACCTCATTATTTTTGAGGAAACTGATTAACAACCTAGATTCCACCTTCAATATTAATTCGATTTTTCCCATGTAATGAAACACATTTAGATTTTCTGTGTATCAGCACATGGGCATCTTTGAGAGGCAGTACCTTTCCAAGCACAATTCATACTGGAATGCTTTCAAGTAATAGCTGTTACATGGAAGAGTCCATGGATGAATTCAAGGGTAAGGAGGCATAAAGGGACAGAAGAAGAAATCCAGAGAATAGATCTATTTGCCAGCCTCAGGAAAAATACCAAACTAAACAAATCTTTGAAAACACTTGTTGAAATGTTTAAATCTGAACAGTATTTTGAATGTCACAGTTACAGTTCTTTTCTGTTGGAATAAAAGAGCAATAAACTGCCGGGACATAGGTTCTCAAACTTTGGAATGCATCAGAATATAATGAAGAGCATATAAAAATACACATGTTCAGGATGACTTTGGGCATAGTCCAGTTAATTATTTCTGTACCAAGGCACACAAATTTGTATTTTGAAGAATTTCTGAGGTAATGTTGATGTTGATGCTGGTGGTACAGGCATCATATTCTGATAACTGGTATGGTAAAAAGGACACGGATTTTCTTAAAGATCAATCTTTGGGCTTAAATGAATGCCCCATCACTCATTTATTCTTTGTAAAATTTATGGTGATTTATGTAACTTTACCTAACTTGATTTTATATAAAGATACAATGAGATAACAATGTATAAGGTTATTTCAACATCACGGATCAGAATGCTACTGTTTCATTAAAAGATATGTAAATTTATTGCTTTCTATAAGATACTGAACTAATATTGGTATCTTCCATTTTGCCTGTGAAAATAAGTTTTATTGCTTTGAACAGAGAAAAATGTGAATTGAAGTAGAATAGGGTTGTGTTTCATGTGTCTAGAATATTGCTTAAGGCTCAAGAAATAGCAGAACCAGGATGCTTCTAGATCCTGCATTAGGGAGTATGAAAAGATAGACACATGAAGCCAGAGGAAGGGAAAACATCTAAGAGTTAAAATTCTTGTATTAAAAGACTGGGCAGCACCTGGAATCTTAGCCACAGTTTAAAAGCTTGACTGATTTTAGATTCATTGGTACCGATTATGATAGTAGGTTTTCTCTTCTGCTCATAAATGATCATAAAACTCATTAACATGAGGTCCTTTTAAATTATATCTGATTTAGGACGGTTTTAGATTTTTTATTTTTCTTAATTTTTTTGAAAAGCTGTATGCTGCTGCTCCAAGTTCTCCGGGGAAATATATCCCTTTATGAAGTTTCCTTGTTGTTTGGTCTAATAAATGTGATTTGCTATTATTTTGTAAATATTATATTTCCAAGATTATATGAAAGTCTTGAAATACTCAGTGTCCTCATTATTCTGTCCAATATTTCAAAACATTGCAATTTTGTATTGGTATGCCTTCTTCCAGTTGAGAATTTCCAGTGATTAAATTTATAAGTATTTTTGCTTGGTAAAATTTTATTAGTAGTTACACTCTGAAAGTGTAACTGAAATTATTCTAAAGTTCAGTCTCTTACTCTGGTAAGTTGAAATATGCATATAAAGTATCCAGTAACATATACAGAATTCAAATTAGGCAAATTTTATCATGTAGGTTCCATGGTCTAACAAACACTAGAATGATTTCCAGGAAATTTCTAAAAAATTTTGGTGCCACACCAAGATCCACATTAACTGGCAAGTGATGCAGTCTCTTAACACTAGGAATGTAGACTGTTAACATTTATAGCTGGACCCTCTCCAGAAAGAGCTAAACGAGATAATTTTTCATCTTGTCTGGAACACTACACACTCTCTTTATCTCTCTCAACACTATCCTCTCCTTTTCTGCCTCTTGCTCCTAGAGAGAGCCATTGACCAATAGCTGAGTGGTAGGAGCATACTAAAAGCTGCCTGTTTGCCTCAATGCTACAGTTTATATTCCAGTTCCCGCACTATATGTTCTGTGGGGTTAGGCTCCACCAAGGCTCCCAGATTATCCTAAATTCTTTCTTAAATTTTCTCACCTGTTGTATTTGCTTCCTTTATTTACTTCCTTCTAGAGTACTACCGGAGTAAATAATTCATTCAAGAATCCCCATTTGTATTTGCTTTTAAGAAAACCAATTCAAAACTCCTCTAAATAGATATTATTTGTGGGTCATGTTTGCCTATTATCATTCAATATTTTGCAAAGACAAAGATATTAAAGTGCTATACCTTTCTGCCTACATAGGATAAGAATAATAATAAATTATGGTGAAGGCATTTGAGTCATTTGATTCGACCATGATCAGTTAACAGAGATGTTCCAAAGTGCTGAATTTGCATGGCAGTTCTTTTACCTGAAACCAAGAATGAGAGGGAAATTGAGAAAGGTAAAGAAACAAACTGCTGCAGGTGATGAGGGGCAAAGATTGTAATGGATGCAAAATAATCAAAGTATAGCTTTTAAACTAACAGGCAGTATTTGAATGTCTTATTGTGTTTTCTGCTACTATTAATGAAAGTATAGCTGACTAAGGAAATCATGAACTTTAGAAGGTTATGTAGCTTATGGATCTGGAGGCAAGCGTGTCCAAGATTGAGATGGTGCACCTGGTGAGGTCTTTACTATTAAGTCATAAAGAAGAAAAAAGCATCATATGGACAGAGAATATGAAGTAGGAGGAAGGAAAAGAAGGAGGAAAGGAAAGAGACAGGAGAGAGAGAGAGAGAGAGAGAGAGAGAGAGAGAGAGAGAGAGAGAAGGAGACTAATATCTTTTCTATAACTAATTTACTCCAATGATAATGGTATTAAACCATTTATAAGGGGAGACCCTTAATGATTTAATCTACTTTTCAAGATTGCCAACTCTTAATACCATCACAATGACAATTAAATTTCAACATCACTTTTGGAGAGGGCATTAAAGCCATAACATTAAAAGCACAATATGGAATTTTCTCAAGATACTAGTCAGTAGGCAGAATCAAATTTACCTGAATGCTCAGTACTTAAAATTTCTTTAAAAATAAATAAAAAGATTCAGCAGACTTTTAATGCAATGATCGACAATCCCGCATTTAGGTATAATTTATATGTTCTCATCTTTGACACCAGGGATTCTCCTTTATGCTACTGATTATGTAGTTAATTTTTGAAAAATATTAAAAGTAACCAAAAATTAATGTTCAATGTATAAATTGGTGAAATCCATTTCCTCTCTTTGCCGCAAACTCTCAAATGAACTTGCATGATTTTACCTTTTTAAAATCATTCAAAATATCCAGTGTTGTTCTACCACCATAAGGAAACATTTTTACTAGAAATAACAGGACTACCTTATTTACATTGAGTCTTACCTTTCAGTATGTTTTGACATGAAGTACCTGCAACTTACCTTCTTCAAATGCTATTCATCAGCTGATTCTCTCTGCTCTTCACTTGTCTGTTCAGTTTTGAACTTACGGTATCCCCCTCGGGAGGGCATTTCCTCAACTCTTTCCTCTAATGATAATTATATTTGGTAAATCCTGTGACTAGTCAGGTTTTAAAATTACCTTGACCCTGAGTTCTCTTTGGGACAAACCACAAAATCTTCTTCCCTTGCAGACAAATTTTTGATTAAATGAAATAGCTATGTAACAAATTATAAAAATGAAACCAGCTAAATTCTGCATAATACAACCAGAATTAACATGTATTAAAAATCATATGATTTTAGCATTCATCATTTCATGATTTGTAATTGTAACTCACAGAGGTTCGCTAACTTTCTCTGGCTGAGTTCAAATTTGAAATCCTCTTGCATTAGTCTCTGGAGTAGCTGAAATTAAAGATATGAACTATCATGTCCAACTAACTCATGAATTTTATTTTTTTATTTTTATTTTTTATTTTTATTTTGAAGAGAATAAATCTAAATGAGAAAAAACAAAATAGGGTCAGTCAAAACAAAAGGATGGACATAGTACATGACTTAAAACCAAAATACGAGGTGATCTACAATGGTTACCATGATATCTTTTGTTATCTTCAAGAAAATTGCCCATATCATCAGGCACAATAAAACTGAACATAGCAGTACAGAACAAAATCAATAAAAACAATACGTTGGAGACATTGTAGGACTTCAAAAGAAGGTAATAGTCAAACCAGAATGGGTATCATAATGAACCTTATTGTCTTCAGAGTAGTTGCCTATACTCTCAGATATGATACTATCAAACATAACAGACTCAAGTAAAATCAGTCAAGACAAGACAGCAATCAAACAAAATAGATTCAAATAAAATCAGTCAAAACAAGACAGTGAAAGCCATACAGGGCTTCAGATTAAGTTAATAGGAAATTAAAAATAGTTACCATAGTATATCCTGCATTCTTTGGAATAGCTGTCCATGCCATCAAATCTAGTACAAGTAGACAAAATAGAACAGAATATATCCAAACTAAACAGAGTGATGAAAACAATATGAGTTTCAAATCATGATACAAGACTGACAATGGGGACTGGGGAATTTAGCTCAGTGGCCTAAGCACCTGCCTTGCAAGCACGCAGTCATGAGTTCAATCCCCAGTACCAATAAAAACAAACAAACAAAAAACAAGATTAACAATGTTCTGTGCCTTCCCTTTCTGGACAATTCCTCCCCTTTCAGTTTCACAGGGTGCATTGTACATTTTGTTTCTCACTAACACTTTTAGTTTTAGATCAGGGAGGCAACCTGCTATTTACCTAAATGGTTCTGAACCTTTTTACCACTGAACTTGATCTCAAGTTGTATCCATTTACCTACAAAACCCTCAAGGTTTTCTTTCCTTATAGCTGAGTAGTTCTCCATTGTATAAAAGTGCTATGTCTTTCCAACCAATCTGCAGCTGAAGGGCAAGCTACCCCCAATTTTTTCTGCTTCCCTGTAACAGAGAGCATTATTTTCTTATCTTTCAGTCCATAAACCCTCTTTCAGGTTAATTCTATTTCTCATATAGAGCATCTTGATGGACCCTATGTCCTGATCCACTCTGTGTTTCTTTTTATTAGTGTATTAAGGCCATCCGTGTTAGTGATTATGGCCAACCTTCTCTGCCTCATCTCTGCCATGCTATTTCTCTCCTGTTGTTTGTCTACTTTGCCTCTTTTTCCAATGTCTGCCCCATTCAGTGAGCCCCCTCTGCTGCTGTTTCCAAAGCCAGGGTCTTTTTTTTCTCTCCCTACAATGTCCTTGAGTATTTTTTGTAGGGTTGAATTGGTGGTCATGAACTCCCCCAGTTCCTCTTTGTCATGGAAGCATCTTGTATCTCCATTATTTTTGAGAGATAGTTTTGCATGGTACATCAATCAGGGTTGGAGATTATTTTCTTTTAGGGCTTTGAATGCTTCACTCAAGGCTCTTCTTGATTTGATGGTTTGTGTCGAGAAGTCTATCGTGATTCTGATGGGTTTTCCTTTATAGGTGTTCTGTTTCTTTTCTCTGACAGCTTTTAATATTCCATTCTTGTGTTGAATTTCTGGGATCTTGATTATTATATGTCTGGGTATATATTTATTTTGGATATAGCTGGCTTAAGTTCTTTATGCCTCATATATCTGAATATAATTTCCTTTTCCTATGCTTGGGAAGTTTTCTTTAATTATTTCTCTAAATAGCCTTTGTATTTCATTTGTGTTTGCCCCTGCTTCTCACTCACATTTGTTACTCTTAGTTATAGATCCTCTTGTCATCTTCTATCCTTTGTATTGTTACTTCCTGGTTCCTTGTTATTTTTAAGATAACTTTCCTTTCGCAATCTCAAGTTGCAAACCTGTCTTCAAGGTTTGATAGTCTACCTTTAGTTTCAGGCAATTTTGTCAGCTTTCAATGGATTTTTTAATTTCCTGGGAGTCTCTTTGAATCAGTTTCATGTATTCTAGGTTTTTTTTTTTACATTCTTTGAAGGTTTCCCTCCTTTTGTATGCTCCTCCATTCTTCTGTGTCTTGAGAGGTGCTTAGCATTTCTTTTATTATTTTTCATATATCGTCCCTTACTGTATTAGTATTTCTGTTTTAAGTTCTTTTATAATTTCATGAAGATATTTGTTTATATAAGATGCTGTTTCTTCAGAAACCAATCTCTTCTGTGTTTACCTCTCCTGGGCCAGTACTGCTTGGGTTGGAGGCTGGAGACGTCCTTTTGTTTCTTCTTCCTGTCATGCTTCTGGTTTCTCCCTGAAGTGGATACTGGGGGACCCCGGCACTTCTGTGAGCCGGTGCAGTTCTCCGGTGTGCCGCTCCCTTCCATGACCACATCCTCCTGCAACCTCCAACTTCACCGTGATGGTGTGTCTTCAGATTCCAGTCGTGTTTCACACACAGTGAGACCAGCTCCGGTGAAAGCACATCTGGCTACAGTCTTCTGCCCATGATTTTCTTTTCTTTTTGTTCTGTTTCTTTTTTGTTGTTGTTGCTTTTACTTAAGTTTTTTCCTAGGTTGAGAGGATCCATCTCCTTCCATCTGGTCTTCTCCAGGATGCTATATTCCAGCATCTGAGCTGTTTCTTTCAGAGAGGCTTTTTACTTTGCTGCTTATTGATCCACCATCTTCCCCAGAAATCCCTAACTCATGAATTTTATAGTATCTGCATAGTATTACACAGTATGTGTACATTGTATTGGGAATCCTATATTATTTCAAGTATCAACTTTGCTGTTGGGATACATTTGCATTGTTTCCATGTTTGTTCTAAAAACAATTAGACTGATTATGTAAATAATATTTTTTCTAGGTTATATAACAAAAAAATCAAATACCTGGTACATAAAATATATGTGTTTATGAAACCAATTTTTTTCCCAAAGTGCTTGTTCCAAACTGTATTACTGCCATAGAATATAATGGTTTTATTTAATCCATATCACCATATATGCTTGACTATTTTTTTTAAATTGTGGTACTGCAGATTAAGCCCAGAACCTGTACACTAAGATACACGCCCAGCTCTTTATAAATATTTTTTTTTATTTTCAGAGAGAGTAGCACTAAGCTGCTCAGGCAGAACTCAAGTTTGCAATCCTCTTGCCACAGTCTCCCAGGTGCTAGAATTATAGGCATGGGCCACTGTACCTGGCTTATGCCTGACTTTCAAAATCATTCTTCATTATGTTAAGCATGAAATGGTATTTCATTGTGACTTTAATTTATATTTTATTAGTTATAAGATTATTGCAGTATTGCTTTATATATTTATTCATACCTGAATTTCTTCTGAAAAATTTTCAATTATACTTTCTTTTTCTTATTGACAAAGAAAGAAGCAAAACATGAAATGCTACTATAACTGTGTAAACATGAAATGAAACAATCCTAAATTATATAGCTTTTGGGTGCCAACTCATGTTAAAAAGCAACAGTAAAAATAAGAAAATGCTTACACCCCAACCCAGAGTGAACAGTGGTTACACTGAGTAGGAAGGAGGTTTTCTTGATCAAGGAAGAGAGTGTATGGAGTGGCAGCAGCACTGACAATGTTATGCTTTGTAACTAATGCATTGGTTGCAAGGTTCTTCATTCCATGAATGTTTGCTTACCTGTGGGGATATGGGTTTATGCTCTACACTGAAAATAAACTTGGAAGTTGAAAAGTTACACTTTCAGTAACACTCTTATGACATAATTAGAATATGGTTGATTTCATATACTGCTGTTTATAATGTAATTTTGAAAATCATTCTTATGAAATGTAATAAATAACACATAGGATGGAATTTTTCAAGATTATATAAGAAAACAATGCCATTTCTCTCTTTAAGTCATTGGATCTGTTTTTCTAATGTTGCATTGGCATTTAAATTCAGTATATAAAATAGATGCAATATGTTTCTGAACTGAAACGGAACATTTTGTCATATTTTCCATTAACTGTGTTTTTTATTGTAGATTTGTAGATGTATCTTTAATCAAATTAAAGAAGCTTCCTTCTGTTACTTCTTTTGAAATCATTCTTTTTCCAAAATTTATTTTTTATTTCTTTATATTTGCAGTATATAATGACTCCATTCCTCATCTGGAGATGATGTGTGTACATAACACAGCTCAATTCTTTGTTCATCCCCTTTACCATCCCTCTTTCCTCTTTCCCCTGTCTCTTGGACCCCTTATCTTTTGAGAAAAACTATCTTTCTATTTCATGTTATCTATCTTTATTTTGCTCTTTATTTATATAATTTTTCCATATAAAGGAAACTACAATATTTAAACTTGTGTTTCTGATTTATTTTCCTTATCATTATGGTCTCAAGTTGTATCCATCATGTCTTCTATACCTATTGGGCTCCTAATATCCAATATGATTTTGTTTAAGGTTTCAGTTGAATATGGACATTTACCTGTGTTCCTTTTAATATTTACTTATTTTTCTCTTATTTTCATTTAATTTGTTATTTAAACCCATCGCTTTACTTATTCTTACATTCTTTTTCTAATAATGCAAATATGTGGAGTATCTGAAAATCTGATTCTACAGTATGATGGTGTTACTGGCTTTCATATATGTTACCTTATTTTATGTTGCATTTGGTGATTTTTGAGATTGAGTTCACTATTCTGGAAACTTTACCTTTGAATATTCTTTGTAGTCCGAGTATTAGGTGAACCTCTTCAGAGAGGATTTTTATTATCTCTGGCAATCTACCAGGAGATTTTACCTGCTTGACCACTAAATTCCTTGCCAGAGTCTTTCCAAATTACTCATGTAGGTGGAATTTAGATTGTAATCACACGTAGAGGTTGTAATTTGACATTTTAAAAGGAAAGTTACATTTTAAAGGAAAGTTTGCTATTATTATTATTATTTTTTGTTACTGGGGATTGAAATAAAGACCTCACGTTTACCATGCAGGCACTTATGCCACTGAGCTAAACCCCTGCCCCAAGTTTGTTACGCTTTCGCTGATTGTATTGCCAAAATTCAACTGGAAAATTTTTATTACATTATTCTTGAGGTAGAGAGAGAGATAGAAAATAAGGCAGTCTTGCTTACATTGGTCTTACTTTAAAGTAATAGTTTTCTGTGGTCCTGTTTTTGTGTTGGGCATAGTTCCTATTAGGTATCTTGCCCTTGCTAACTTCTAAACTCTCTCCATTCTACCTTGGGTCTTGGGACGGTAGAAAAACCAAAACCCAGGTTCACATGTTTGTTATTATTAAATTAAAAGTTATCTCTTAACTTACTTTTCCCCTTGGTTCCAGTTTATATTTATTTTATAGACTTCTGAGTATTTCTTTACAAATTTTACAACTCTCGAATGTGGTTTAAATATTTTAAAGTATTTTCCATCTTTTTTGTTTGTTTATTTTCAGGTTACTAAGTCTGTTAGGACGCCAGAAGCAATAAGTTAAACTTTATGATTTTTGAACTCTCTTTCAACTTTGTGGTTGATGATATGGTTCACTATATTAAAGATTTGTTGTTGGTAAGTGCTATATTTCTAAAATGAAATAATCTGTGAAAGCAAGCAATATATTTAACTACTCATGAGATGCTTGTGGGTCCTGTGTCCCTATAGTTAATGCATCGGTGTCTTTGCCCTAAGCTATTCTTTCCATTTAACAGATAAGGAAATTTTTGTTAAATGATAAACTCAATTTAACTAAAGCTTCATTCCCCAATCTGTTTCTAGAATGTAATAACAATCTCTTGATAATTGCTCACCTCACTTCTTTTAATAAAAGCCACTCATCTAAGATGATGTCAAAATTCATATGGTACAAGATGCATCAATTATCAAAATATTCATGCCTCTTTTAGAAAATAAACATCTCTTTTACTATGAAATATATATTATCTTCCAGTGAAAATTTCATTTTTATAACATATACATGTATTAAATTCTATTCTTAGTTGCTTATGATTTCCATTCTTGCAATGATATAGTATGAAATGCTACAGTGTTTTGAGAATTTCATGAGTGTGTGTATGTGATTTTTTAGCAAAACATAAATTCAGTGAAATACCATATATTTTTATTTTACCTGAAATAGCAACTTTATTATTAAGACTTTCAAACTAGATTATAGTAACGCTAATACTTAGGAGACCCCAGAGTAAGCAAGGTTCATATGGTCAGCCGAATACAAACATTACTAGTTTGTAAGTTTCCATCAGACTTTTGAGTATGAGAAAGAGACTTATGTGAGTATCAATTTCAAAATAGCTGATTTTACATTGTTAATATGTGTTTAACTTCTTTAAATCTCCATTATCTGTCTAGAACAAGCAACAGCTCTGCTTAACAAATACTTTACAAATACATGATTCAGAATTGAATGTATTGAAAAATTCACTTTTCACTTGAGAAATGAATAAGAAGAAGCCTAATTTAATATCTCCCTTAAAATATTTTCTCACGCAGAAAAGTATCCTTTTAATCTAGTCAAAAATTTATGAATGTTGTCACATTCCCTTCCAATCAGTTTTAATGACTAGATACATTGCCTTTTAAGCAAATTTCTATAACTGTAGGGGAAAAGGAGAAAAAGAAAACCAAATGTGGTATATAAGGATGCATATTAAATATTCCTGAAAATATGACATTTTCTTGTCAGTTACAATTGTGGAGCAAGTGGATGGAAATCAAACTCCACTCACAAGGGGTAGTCTTTTGAGGCTTCGAATGAAGTATGTATTACACATAAAAGGTGCATAGGTTATCTATGAGAGCTACGCTGTGTCTGAGTAAGATTCAGAGACTATGCACTTACCATAAAATTCTCTTTACACAGTGATTCAAGGGAGTGTAAACAGAAAAACCTACAGATATGGGAATTTTGTGCATTCATAAATAATTCTTCTATCTTTTATGACATTTAAATAACTATAAAGTTACTGATCTATGGGCATAGAATACTTTTTTCTTCTGACAGTTTCTTTGCTTCTGCATGGTTTCCTTCTACATTTTTAAAACAAAAAGAAAAGACATTATTATTTTAATATACTATTTTGTTTTCAAAAGTCATCATTTGGTACTAAATCCCTTAGAACTTTATGATGTCAAAGAAATCAATAACATTAGGATAAAAATCAGTGTAGCATAATTGGATTGTAAACTACATCCTGTGCATGTTTTACAAAATATGTAGAATTCACAAATTATCAAAACTTAATTCAAGTACTATTTGATATGAAATTCTTAGCTGTATCATTCCCTCATTTGATTTCTGTGAAAAAGTACATATAACATGCGCAAAATTGACACCACAAATTTAGGCAATTAAGTAAGGCTAGGATGCTAAATTGATAGCAAAAATCCAACTATCAGCCTCATACATTTATTACACTAGCATCATTTATCATTGATTAAACCAAACCATTTTGTACCTTCTCGAAAAATAATAATCACACTACAAGTAGCACTCTGAAGACACACTAGCTACCAAGGGTGTTATAAAAATTAAAAGAACATCAGTTGTCGATTTAAAACATGCTAGGGAAAATCAAAACTCAGTTAAAATTATTCCACATTTTCCAACAATGGTCATATTAAGGAGGAGATAATTACTCACAATGATAACTGAGGCAATGTATAGATAACTGATTATTATTTTTCTATATTTTGTGCCATTAATATATCTCTATCTTTGAATGTAAAAATTAGGAAAACATTGCTTCTCTTGGTATATTACGTGAGTTAGACAAACAAATCCTTTTAGTACTAAGAGTATTTTCTGTTGCTATTACCAAATATTTGGCATGGTATAATTCATAAACAAGGTTTGTTTTGACACATAGTTCTGTAGGTCTAAGGGCATGGCATCAGAATTCACTTAGCTTTGGGAAGAAATTACATGGTACGAGGAAAAATGAATCGTGGAAAAAATGTGCAACTAGTAGGAAGAAAAGTAAGAGTGGTCTGAGCAAGAGGCAAGCAACGAGTAAGCTTGCTATAGATTACTCTACAAGCTTGTCTTGGCATAACTAAATCTAGGCTTTCGTTAGGTTAGAGCACCCATGGCATAGTCGTTGTTAAAAGTCCCGCCTATTCTTAGCATCCATTTTCCTAAGATTTGGTGCTTAAAACTCACGTCCGAACCATATGAAGTGCCAAGTAAAATACAAGGAAAGTAATGTAAAAATACTATATGAGCACAATTAAGGAAGAAGTGTCTGTTATTTCCCAATTTACTGGAGGAAGACTTACACTGAGAAAGTGAGATGAAGAGGAAAATGCATTGAGAAAACAGGCGAGGACAAGACCACTGCAGTAAGAAATAATGAGAGGGCAAATGTAAGAATATAATGGGGCTTGTTTTGAGAAAAGTGAGTCGTTTAGTAATGTTGTATGGTGAGAAAGGGAAACAATATGATCACTCCAGACTATGAAGAACGTTAGTAGAGAGTTTAAGGTTTATCTTTTAGACACTAAGGAAAAACCAAAAATTTTAAGCAAAGAGAATTACATGACAATTTAATTAATAATATAAAAATAAATATATGTAAATATAAAATAGGAAATTTATATTTTAGACTTTTTAATTTTAATTGACCCAAATGAATTATACTTATATATGGACTAGATGACAGGCACAAAGATATATTTAGATGGTAACAATAATTTCTCATGTTCTACTCCACAACAGGAAGATTATGGTTTACAGCACAGACTTCATAACATATTTTGTCAAAAATATCAGTTATAATATTGATTCTCTAAGTTGGATAAGCATACCTTAAAGAAATTAAAAACTAAGAATATGGAGAACAATTCTAATAACATTTGCTTCTATATAAAAGTAAGAAATAAAAATTACTTTCATTTAATAGAAAGACATTTGCACATTTAATCATTTATATTTTAAATGCATTTAAATATAAGATTGTATGATTGAAAATATTACTTTACTGTTCGAGCTGTGCCCTTTTGGTCTTCTTTCCATCCCTCTCTGTTCTGACCAAAACCGAGAGAACATGACTTCTGTCATCTGCTTAGGTTCCCATTCTGTCTTGCTTTCAGTAGAATTCAGCCAATGGAAGGTAATGGTAAAATCTGGAAGCTTAAAGATGTGGGGGACAGAATTTGTAGAGTATATTCCCAGCCTTCTTCCTTATTAAAATGAGAGTTTGGTACTGACTGATCAGTTGCATTTTGACAGCTCTTTTTCAGATTAATTTTATTGGTACACTCTTAATATATAATGGTTGTATAATGGTTGTAGGAAATTTGTGCCTGTACATAATATATATTCCTTCTTTTCCCCACTTGTTTCCCCTCCCTTTAACCCTTCTTCCTTCGTTATTTAGAAAAGATTTTTTTAATTTTTCCTTTCTATTCTCTAATTTTCTCTTTTCCCTTCTTTCCATTGCTCCCCTTCCCATTTGAACATTTTCTTCCTACTTTCCAGTTTTGCTCATTATTTATCCTTTGATTTCTCCCACAAAAGGAAAAATGTGATATTTAAACATATGTATGCAATTTATTTTACTTAGTACTCTGGTCCCAAGATACATCCATATACCTAGAAATATCTCATTTTTCCTCCTTTTTGGCAGAGTAGTATTTGATTGTATATGAAAACCATATCTTCTTTATATATTTTTCTGTTGATTGGTATTTGGGGTGCTTGCAAGATTTAGCTATTACAAATTGTGCTGTATAAATATGGGTGTGCATAATGACTGTGGCATGATACATTTAGTGCTTTCAGGTAGATATCAAGATGGGAAGCAGCTGGCTCAAATGGAACCTCTAATTTCATATTTTTGTGAACTCTCCATAATGATTTCATTGGTTGTACCAATTTACAGTCCCATCAATGGTGAAGAAGGGTTTCTTTTTCCCTAGCATCTCAGCAGCATTCATTATTGGTTGATTTCTTGAAAATAGCCATTTTCTCTGCAGTGATATGGAATCTCAATACTATTTCAATTTGCATTTCTCAAGTGACAAGTCATATTGAATTTTTTAATTAAGGTTACTGGGTACAATATATATATATATATATATATATATATATATATATATATATATATATTCCTAACATTTTTATATAGTTATTTACTGTGTCTACTTCATCTGAGATACATCTAGTCATTTATTTCAGATGCACATTTTTCTAGATTGAATCTTTAAATTTTCAGGGTCTGATATTTTCAAGTTCTTCAAATTTTCTAGATCTTTGTCTTTTGTTGAGGAAGAATTGATAAAATATTTTCCGCTTCAGTGGCATACCCTTCACTCTGTTGGTGGTTTATTTTGCTGTGCTGAAGCTTTTAAGTATGATGAAATTTCAGAGTAATATTTCCTATACAATTAGGGTATTGTTCATAAAGTATTTGCCAACACAATTCAAGAGTTTTACTTTTTCTGTATTCCAGCAAATTCAATGTTTTTGTGTCAATATTTTGATTCTTGATCCTTTTTTTATTTCAGTTTAATGAATGGTGGAAAATATGATTCTATGCTTAATCTTTACATGTGGAAACCCAGTTTTTCCAGACATATTTATTAAAAAGGTTATCTTTCTTCCAGTGAAGGTATTTGACCCTGTTGTCAAAGATATGGTGGCTGAGTATGTTTGAAGTTTTTTCTGCAACATCTATTCTGTTTCATTGATCCTTGGGTCTATTTTTTTTATTTTTTTGTTAGTACCATGTTGTTTTAACACAATAGCTTTGTAGTATAATTTCAAGTCAGGGATTTTGATGTCCCCTGCTTTGGCTTTGTTGCCCAGAACTGCTTTTGCTATTCTAGGTCTCTTCTGGTTATAAGTGAATTTTAAGATAGTTTTCTTTAGTTTGACAGCAGAATTTTTGGTGGATAAGAAAAAATGGAAACACAGAAGGGGAGAGTAAAGAAGGAAAAATAAAGGCAAAAAAGAAGAAAAATAGTAAAATCAAACATAGATTAATTTGTTCCACTGTTCAGTTTAAGAGCCACTTAGTCACGTGAGTTCCTTATATGACTAAATAACTGATGTTTAAGTGTTATTTAATTTTACTTAATGTAAATTTTAAAATTTACTCAGATCAACTACTAGAGAACTGTAATGATTTTTGGAACACTGTGGGTAAATTATATAAAATCCAGGTTCAAATAAAGTATTTCTAATGCACAGTCAATAACTAAATTAAGATGTGCTATAAGTAAAATATCAGATTTTTGAAAAATTGTTTTGAAACAAGCAAAATATGTAATTAACAACTTTCTTATTGATTTTATGTTGAAATGACCACATTTTTGAACATAATTTCATTTGTTTCTTATATATGGTAATACCTTGGTTCACAAGTAGTTCTGCTCATGAATAATTTAGTTTGTAAACAGTAGCATTTGGCAAAAGTCTGCTTCTTTCCTGGACCTCCACATTGGGTGACAAATATGATCACAGTCATCTTCCCCAGAATCAAGGAACAAATTAAATTCATGAACCAAGGTACCACTGTATTTTTAAAAAGTAGTCATTAGAAAATTTTAAGTTCTGTACAAGACTCACATTATATTTATATTGGCTAGTACTGTGTTAAAGAGGTGCAATGTTTTCATATAGATGACCAAGTAGAAAAACATTGTTAAAATTTATTATAAATAATTAGTGACTTTTTGATCTAGCAGAATGACATAGAATAGTACTTCCTGTTCTCGCCTAAGTAGAACAATGAATCTTGGAAAAATCCAAACGTAATCAAAAGGAGACTCTACAGGTACTGTAGAAAGACAAAGGCTTTAATTTCAAAAAGTTCATTAATTAAAACAAAATCAAAAGCTAATATAAAGGATAAGTGTGAATAAGGCTGCTATTTTTACCCAGATGTTCAATGAACTCTGCTTTGGTTTTTGTTTAGTGTTCCTTAAAATGGCTGAAGTGTTACACATTAGGAAAGATTTTAATTCACCAAGAAGGAAATCAGGAAAGCATTCTTTTGACAACAGTTTCAAAAAATTAAATACCTTAGAGTTGACTCACTAAGAAAATAAAAGATCTCTATCAAAAAGTTACAGTTTTCTTAAAACAGATTGAAGAGGACATAAGAAGAAGAAAGAAAGAAAGAAAGAAAGAAAGAAAGAAAGAAAGAAAGAAAAAAGGAAGAAAGAGAAAGAGAGAGAGAAAGAAAGAAGAAAGAAAGAAAGAGAAAGAAAGAAAGAAAGAAAGACAGAGAGAGAGAGAGAGAGAGAGAGAGAGAAAGAAAGAAAGAAAGAAAGAAAGAAAGAAAGAAAGAAAGAAGACATTCCCTTTTCCTGGTTAAACAGAACCAATATCATCAAAATGGTCATATTAACAAAAATGATATTTACATTTACTACAATCATAATCAAAATAACAACAGCATTCTTCTCAGAATCAGAAAAATATCTTAAAATTTATGTGGAACCAGAAGTGATTCCGAACAGCAGATGCAATCCCAAGAATAAGAACAAAACAAGAGACATTACATTACCAGGGTTGAAGTCACATTATAAAGTTACAATAAGAAAACAGCATGGTTTTAGTTTTATAATTTAATTTATTTCTATCTTATAGGTGCCTGTGATATGGCAAAATTATTTTTTATCTATTATTTTCCACATAGTAATCATTTTAAATTAAAGGCTATATGTGAAAGCTTTATAACTTACATTACTTATTGACCTATTTTTAAAATATGTATGTTTTAATTGTCAATTCTTTGGTCTTGTCTTTTCACGAGTATAGTAATTAATTTTAGTTAATATTATTTTTGAAACTTTAGATTTGCATAAAAGTTGAGCAGCAATATATAGTTTCCTTATATGCTTTTCCCTCTCTTCTTCTTAACACTTTGGCATTAATATGATATACACTTTATAACTGATAAACCACTACTAATAATATCATTCTTAACTAATGCTTTTAGCTTATATCAGGATTCATGATTTGTGCTGTATAATTCATTGGTCTTTGACAAATGTGTATGTAATATGTCCACAATTAAGAAGTCATACACAATAGTTTTGTTGTTCTAAAAATACCTCTTCTTCCATGCTCCACCTATTCATCATTTCCTTTTCCTCCTGCACCTCAAGCAGTCACTAATATTTTTATTGCTTTTAGATTTGTCTTTTCCACAATGTTACACAGTCTGAATCACAGAAGAAACAGACTTTTTCACTGACTTCTATCACTTAATAGTGTATATTTACAGCTTTTCTATATTTTGTCATTGCTTGATATCATTTATTTTTATTAATAAACAATATTGCATTGCATAATCAAATGCTGAACATAATATGTAACAAATCCAAAGGGCTTTAAATGATGCTGTCTTTCTACAGTGATAATTATTCTTCTCTGAGTTAAACATGAACATCTTACAATTCAGTGGTCTTGAAATGAATTCCAGTTTGTTTCTTTACCACAGTGGGTAGAAAATACCTCATGAGCAATGTATATATGAACGAAAACAGATCAGCTATAATAGAGCTCTTGAAATAATTATGAAAACATCACATGAAACTGGTAACTGATTGGAAAATCAAGACTAAGTGAATTCTTTTCTAGCAAAATACAAATTGTCAAATTGTTGTGAACTAATCATTGTGGAAGACATGGAACAATATATTATATATATTATTGAAAAGAAAAGTAGATATCAGTTTAACCTTGATAATTTCTCACAAAACGTCAGGAATATATTACTACCACAGGGAAGATTAGAGTACTTAGTAGGATAAAACAACTAATGGTGGTAGATCACACTTTAGAAATTTAGTTGAGATTCAATACCTCTACATGTATCTATGGAGCTCTATATAACTGAAATGAGTTTTTTAAAAGGCCAGTGAGAGAGAAAGGAAGAAGGATAGAAGGAGGTTTAACAGTAGGTACTGAAATATCAGAAGAGTAAGTGCTAATATTCAGCTTGATTTGGTGACTCTAGTTCTAAATAATTCATTACATAGCTTGAAAAGTACTCAAAAAGGCAAGTCTAAATGTTTACAATACAAATAAATAATATTTAAATAGAATAAAATGCTAATAACCCTAATTTGATCATTAAGCATTATGTGGATGTAATTAATACACTGTATGTAATTGAATTAGTATACTGTATAAGTATGTACAATTATTATGTCAAAAATATTTATCGACAAAAAAGGTCAATGACTAAACCAAACAAAATTCTTACATACATACTATAGAAAGAGTCACATCTCTAGTCCTAATAATCCAGATAATCTAAGAAAGAATGAAGTATATCAATATAGTTGCATATATTGGAATAGCAGAAGAAAATGTTAGAGACCAAATTTTGAGGGGTAATGAAAAAGTGAAAAATCTTAATAAACTCTAATAGATATAGAAGGAATTGGACAGATGGTAAAAGATATCTTATTGGGAAAAAGTAGTAGGAAATCCAGATAGTTTTATAGACAGGTTTATGAAGTTAAGTGACTATAATAAATTGATGTTGTGTGCTGTACCAGAGCATTAAAATGTCTTACAAACTCTTTATGTAGAAGGATCAGTGATCTTACCATACATGGTTATGCATGCCTGTAATCCCAGCATTTGAGAAGCTGAGGAATGAGGACTGTTGCAATTTGGAAGCCAGTATGTGCTATATATTGTGTTTAAGGCCAGCCTGAACTATATAGCAAGGCACTGATTCAATAGAGGAGGAGGAGGAGGAGGAGGGGAAGGGGAAGGAGGAGGAGAGGAAGAAGAGGAAGAGGAAGAAGAGGAAGAAGAAGAAGAAGGAGAAGAAGAAGAAGAAGAAGAAGAAGA
>PVJX010010520.1:0-56767 GCA_004027295.1 Dolichotis patagonum
TGGTGGTGGTGGTGATGGTGATGGTGGTGGTGATGGTGATGGTGGTGATGGTGATGGTGGTGATTGGTGATGATGATGGCACTGATGGTGACAATGATATCCACCGGATGGTATTGTGGTGATGATTTGATTATGTGTGGCAGTAACGATGCTCAGAAGGGTGCCTGGCCCTGTGCTCCTTGTCACTCCTGTCTTTGTTTTCATTGATGTTGGCAGAAGACTAACATGTGTTGAGCCCTATTTCTTCTGATACTTGTTTTTACAAAATCATTTGATGCATTTTAACATCACCTCTGAGAGCTAAGTGGATTCTATTATTTTCCACGGATTTGACTAGGAGTCAACAGGAATTTTTCTGTAAGAGCGGAAATCAGTAACTGGCCACGGTAAAATCCAGCTGCAAAGGACTCAGCAGAGATGCACTCAGATCCTTGATACTGCACCCTTGTCTGCTTGTCCTTTGAATGGAGGTACCTGCAGCTGTCCCCTGTGGACCACACCCCCGCCCCCTACCGGCCTCTGGAGTTGCTGTGCCTACGCATGCAGAGCACCCTCAGGGCCAAAGTGGTCACCCTGGACATCCCCCTTAGCCAGTGCATTGGTCAGTACAAAACCCCAGAGCCCAGTCTTTGCCTCCAGACAAACCAATGAAGCCTAATGTGCCCAGTCATAGAATCTTGCACCTAAGCTCTAAAAAGAGTTGTGACAGCACCCAGCTTACAGGTGAAGACAGATGCATTCAGTGAACGGAGGTGACCAGCAAGCCCAGACCACTAGGAAGCAGTAGACCAGCAGTCAAGTGTAGACAAATGAATTAGTCAGAATTTTGGCAAAAATCCTCTCAGCATCCTTCTGGTATCTCTTAGTCCTATTCTTGCCCAAGTTTGAGATGAGAACATGCAAGTTACTCTCAGAGAAGAGATGGATGGACACAAAAAGGAGGAAAAAAATCTTTAAAAAACCTTAAAACCCAAATCTCTGAGGCAGACAACTTTCTATAACTCAGATCCTCCAGCAAACCGGCACTTTAATTGTGCATAGTTTTATCTGGTATTTTTTTTATGTATGAGGGGGAAAAATGATGTTTCAGGTTGTGTTATTTTCAATGCTGCATTACTTGATTTCACAGTCAAATAATTCTATTTTTGTTCACTAGGGAACTTTGTCACGTTTAATTGTTTGTGACTCCCTCCTCCCCCCACTTCGCTGGAGCCTCCACTTCCCCCTCTGCTGCCTTCCTTTGGATTCTCTTGTGTGCTGTAACCATGGAGATGGATCCCTATTGGATAGTCTCTTGCTCCGGCTTAGAAGTCAAAGAACCAATCAGGACCTCTCCATCTCAGCAGTGTGAGACAGATGAGAGAAGGGAGGCTTTGGTGGACGGAGGGCCAGCTTTTGCTGCTTTCCCAGGAGATGGGGAGCTCCTGAGTCCTGGAAATCCTGAGCAGGAAACACCCTGCAGCTGAGTCAGTGGGTGAGTCAGGTCACAGCACTCTCTGCACCCCAGCTGCCTCTTCTGCCGTGAGGCTGCACAAAGGCTGACGTCACATGATGGCTTAAGGATAAACTCAGAGCAAGCCTGCACAGTGCCTGCATAGACAAGTATCAGGCACATAAAACTCCTCAGTTAACAAGAGCTGCCCTCTTAAGGTTATTAAAAGGCAGCACCTTAAAATTGAGGTTGGGTGAAGATGTCTTAACCGTTTAATCCTGACGGTATTGACATCAGGGACCTCCACTGGGAAAGCTGGGTGTAGAACACTGTTAAACAGTGATGTTTTTGGAGTGCTGGGGCCTGCGGATGGTACTGGGATCACAAGGATGCGCGGTGTAGAGTTTGGCCGGGCTGCAGAACGTTTGTTGAAGAAAGTCCAAAACCACTGAGCCATAACCTGGTGCTGGTCCAGGGTGAGTACTGAGCCAGCGGCAGGCGAGAGGTGGCATGGAAATGCCTCCAAATGCCATGAGATCCAGGCTGAGTCCGGAACTGAGGGGGAACCAGCCAGGTGGAGAACAGGGAAAGAGTGCTGTGGAGAGAAGGAATAGCTGGTGTAGAAGCCTGGATGTGAGAGAGGGTGTGGTACCCTCCACAAAATGCACACGGCTCGATTCAGCAGGATTAGAGCCCAGATGGGGACAGAAGAAGACAGAGAGAAGAAACAGAGCAGGCAAGAGGTTGGTAGAGCTACATGTAATGGCCTAGTTGGGACCAAAACATGGCCCCAGCAGACACAGATGTTCCACAGAGGTTTGCTTCGCTGAGATACCGGAGCATCATTTCCATGACGTTGACTCAGCAGGGCTGGGAACCGAGTGATGCCAGTTCCACATCCGCCCCTGAGCTCCAGGAGAGCAGCAGTTGTGTCTGATGGGCTCAGTCGTGTATTCTCTAGGACACAGACTCCAAACACTGGAGGAAGAAAGGGAAGGAGGGAAAGAATAGGAGGGAAGAGCAATGTTTGGGAGGTGATCATAACTTCCTTTTGACATTCCCCACATGCGAGATGACAGCAATATCTGTCATTCCTCAGTGAGACAGCTCAATAGACAAAGTATGTAAAACATTTTACACAGCACCCAGCACATGATAGCAAAGCAGCTGTCAAGCTTTGCAAAGTTCAGGAAAGTATGGGCAGGGGAGAAATACTTCCAGTGCCCCATACAAATGTTTTGTTCAGATGATGACTCCACCTCAGGGCTTGTGTATCTTGGTTAAGAAATGTCTTTTCTGAGATGCAAATGCCCTCGGAAGGGTCAGTAAATGCTTCCAGGTGAGTGACCCTCCTCTGTCCTGTGCTCTGCAGTGGCAGGTGGACCAGATACCTTCAGTCTTTGCGTTATCTACCAATATTCTTAGAGAACTTTCTAGAAGCCAGATCCTGGTCTGAGTGCTGGCTACGTCAGAGAATAACACAGACCTCAGGTCCCAGTGAGAGGATACAGGATGGTGAACATGTTTGACCATGTCAACATAAGTGGTAACCTCTGAGAATGAAGGAAATACAGTACAGGCAGCTGGGCCACGACCCCCTCCTCCAAGAGTCAAGAGAGCAAGACGGGTGGTTGGAAAGGAACCAAGCGTGTGTCACACAGAGGGGGATTATCCCACGCAAGAGCAGCAGGAAAAGGGTGGATGTGTTTGAGTCAGAGAAAGGTCATGGTCATGAGACTAAGGCCTCCGGAGCATGGGACAAGTCAGGGCTTTGTAGAACATTCTTACAATTCGGTTGTTTTTTGCCCTCAGATCAGTGAGAAGTCCCACTTCCACCTTCCCTTTTAGGAGATCACCTGGCACTGAGTGTGAAATAGACAAGGACAGTCAAGAAGCAAGAGGCCAGTGGGAGCTGGTGGACGGATAGTGGTGCTTTGGGGTTGCAGGGAAGGCGGTGGATGCGGGAAGAATAAGCAGATGCAAGAGAACCCTGAGTTACTCAGGACCGCGTGTGTCTGGGAAGGAGAAGGGATATCAGGCAAGGAGAGTGTGCACATGGGCATGGACCCTATCAGCTTCATGTCTTCAGGACTGGACCAGGAGGAGGAGATGGGATCCCTCCCACACCTCCTGGGGCCAGTGCTAGCTCCTAAACACACTGTTCCTGCCCCCTCCCCATAGCAAAAAAGCTAACCACTATCTTTATGCTTCTCCAAGAATCATGAAATACAAACAAAGGTTTCCATATGCTTGCTTCCCCATATTTCAATCTGAATTTTACTCCCCTCTTTCCGGTAACTTACCCGTGCCACCCCCGAGATTCCACACTAGGTGGTCCCAACTTCTGCAGAAGATTTACTGGTGAGATGAAATGGAGGAACACATTGTTTTTTCAAAATGATTTAATGACCTTTTTGGCATCCCCATGCCTGCTGAAATCTTCCATAATTATTCTGTTTGGCGGCAGAGAGTTCTGTTGATCAGGGAAAAGCTGATGTAGATGTCAAATGTCAATAAATTTGCAATCCATAATTGTAACCACTTGATGCCGGAGCAAAGCAGGAACAGTGACTTGGTCACAAGGCCAAGAAGGGTTGAACCACTACAAGCACTAAAGTGTCTCAGGCATTACACAAGCAAAACGTGACCCATTTTTCCTTCCTCGCTAGCTCATTTTCTCTTTCCCTTTCCCTTTCCTCTGTCCCCCTCACAGGTTCTGTCCCTTTCCCTAGACGTGAGAATGCTGCGTGTTCCCATCCAAAGTCCTTTGGAACCTTTTCCACACAGAGCCAGTGATGCTGGTTCTCCCAGTGTCTCCAATAAACTTATATGGGTCTTGCCATTTGGATCTGTTTGCCCCCCACTGGAGCTCAAACACTGATTTCTTTTTTTCCTGGTTTGCTTGCTTTCCGACAGCAAAATGTTTTACATTGGAAAGGTCTGTGTCAGGCACTAGAGAACATTCCTAACAATGGGAAAAAATACCCCAGTAAAAATACACCACTTGCATGCTTGCACTTTGACAAGTGCGGGTGAACTGGAAGACACTGGAAATGCTCCAGAGTCATGGACACATGTAACAGAGACATTCGCTTAATAACTCATCCAGTTCCTTGGGCTCACCTTATCAAGCTTTGACCTCTGATTCTCTCACTTCCTAGTTCAAAAATGCAGTCTCCTCTGTCCTCCAGTTAATTTTTAAATTATACATCACTGCAGTGAGGCCCTTGTGCTGAATATTATGAGCCATTTCCACATCTGAAATGGGGAATTCTAACTGAACATTAACAATTGCCTATAAATCTCAGCAGGCGACGTGGCATCTGTAACCACACAGCCTTCACTGGGAGGAAACACAATGCACAAAAAAGGGGGCTTAGAAAGGTAGAGGGGATTTTCAGGAGTGGAATCTGCAAGCTGTTGATTTCAAGTTCCCTAGTGTGTTTGCCATGACCCCAGAGGACCTAAGCTGAGGTCTGGCTAAAGCTGAGATTTTTCGTTTAAGGAAAGTTCCTTGGAGGTTGAGAAATGTCCTAATGCTCAGCACGATCTGCAAAAGGGTAGTGAGGGTGGAGTCACTCCGGGGCAGGGTGGCTGCCAGCCAAGCGAATATGAGGCGGACACCTGCTTGGGAACATGGCACTGGGTGGACCTGTCACTCTCATTGGGGGTCATTAGAGAGGTACGTGGTTCGGTCTGCCTGGGTTTAAATCCAGGTTCCACTGCTCACTAGTGATAAGGAGAAATGTCCTCACCTCTGTCAGACACAGTTTCCTCGTCTGTAGAATGAGGAGAACTGTCTGCTCTCTGGACTTCATGGAGAGAGATAACGGGGCAAATCTGGGCAGTGGGTTAAGCCGGTGGTTCTCAGTCCTGAGCATGCTTCAGAAGCACCTGCAGGCCTGTGTATCCCACAGAGGACCGGGCCCCTTCCTCTGGGTGTTCGGTTGAGGTAATTCAGATTTCTAACACATTGCTAGGTCATAACAGTGATGCTGGCCCAGGGATCACACTGTAAGAACCACACGGTTCGCATGCTCAGGACTGAGAACCACCAGCTTAAAGCGTTACCTGGGTTTTGTCTTTTATCTCTCTCCACAAAGTCCAGAGAGCAGACAGTTCTCCTCATTCTACAGATGAGGAAACTATGTCTGACAGAGGTGAGGACATTTCTCCTTATCACTACTGAGTATTGGAATCTGGATTCAAACCCAGGCGGCCTGAAGAAGATGCAGGAAGGTGCATGAACTTAAAAGAGGTGGATGACATCAACCCAGTTATCTCTGCCACGTCAAGAGAAGTATCTCACCTGAAGCATGCTGACTGTTTGTCCAGGAAGTAGCTCCTTCTCTTGACTCAGCTTAGGGTCTTCCTTAACTCTGAAGAGATTGGCCATACGATTAGTTTGGAAGCAGTAGTTTCAGCTGTTGGGCATGTTAACTCTCCGCTGTGTTTATCAAAAGTTCTTCTTTACAATTGGCTGTGAACCAAGGTAAACTTGGCTAAGTAAAGCAAGGAATTTATCAGCTCGTGCAAGGACAGAGTTGACTTGAGGCACAGAGGAATCGTGGTTTCAAAAGAGATACACCACGTCAATTTGACCTTTGTCCATCTCAGCTCTGCTTTCTTCTGGTTGTTTTCATGCTTGGGCAAGTGGCAAGAGCTCAGCTTGACACGCACCAATTTAGGGGTTCCTCCAGGAAACAGTGCCTGCTTCCCTAGGGCACCGATCACACCAAACTGGGATTTGACGGCCTGTTGGGGTGCAGATGTTGAAGCAATGCCCCAAGCTAGGCTCATGCGGTGCTGTCTTTGGCCTGGATGCAGTCATACTCACGGAAACAGCATCAGTGTCCGTCTCGGGCAGAGACAGGTGTGCTCAGAGGGGCTGTGGTGTCCGCGCGCTTTGGTGAGAAACGACCCTGAATCCAGCTCATCTTGTCAAGGCTTGACATGGCCATCTTCCCCACTCCTGATGTCCGCCCATGCTCCCGTGTCTAAAATGACAAGTAAAGCCACTATGCTCACGGCGCCCTGGCTTACAATCTGTGTGCCCTCCTGTTTGTCTCGTCTGTCTTCTTGCCCTCTCCCGAGCACTCCTGGTTAGACCTCTGTGGTGCTGTCCCTGCCTCTCTTCCACTCTGCTTCACAGCAGCCAGGATCTGGACAGGGCCCTTCCTCTCACCAGACTGGCGAATTGGCCGTGCTTAGTTCTTTTTAGCTCTGCCTGCTACCCTGCCCCAGTCCGTTGGTTCACGCTGGCAGTTTACTAGTCTCAGTTCAGGGACTGGAGATTTAGCTCAGCGGCCTGAGCATCTGCCTGGCACGCAAGGACGTGAGTTCCATCCCCAGTACCAAGAAAAAGTCTCAGTTCAGAGCTCGTATGCCAGTGAGTAGAGCTTCCGTTTCAGTGATGTTTTTTTCTACCCCAAGTACTTTGAATACAGTCTTTCTGAACTGCGTGGTAGAACTCCTTCACTGGACACTGAAACTTAATTTCCATGTTATAAAATACCATTCCTTTGATTTTTGCTGTAGCCATTTAAAAATGCAAAAGCTATTCTCAAGTTTGTGATCTTTACAAAGCGATGGCAGGCTAGATTTGGCTTGTGCGTTAGTCTCAAGCAATTCGAGTTTCTCATGTCTCTCTCAATACCTTTTTTTTGTTTGCTTCCTTTATCAAGTTTATGGCTATGTGATACTAACTTACATATATTCTTTCTTCTGTCTGGCACTACATGAGCTCCAAGGGTACTGCCGCAAACAGAATAGCATTTCCCATCCCAGCAGGGAGCTCACGTCCTAGTTGGACAAGCTAGACAGGGGATGACAAGTGAGACCATTTCAAATCCCATGCAGGTAGTAAAGATGGAGGATCGGAATAGCAGTGGTGCCAGTTTACTTTAGTTGATCCAGGAATACTTCTTTGAGGGACCCGGTCCCGAAATAAATCAGAAGGGGGCTTCAGACGGAAAGTACAAGTGGAAAGACCCTGGGGCCAGTATGAATTGGGAGAAACCAAAAGAAAGCCAGTGACTGTGAACTTCTAAGAGAGCAAGTTGAAAAGAGCCCACACCCAATTATACAAGAAATGGTGATTAGATATATATTTTCAATACACTAAAGGGTTTGAGACAGGGAGGTGGCATCACCCCATTGGCATTTCTACAGGTGACCCTGGCTGTTCTGTGCAAAACTGGGTGGCGGCTGTGGCTGTGTGCATGTGAGTGTGACTCTCCGCCCCTTTCCAGGAAGCTCCCTGAAGACCTCGCGTTGACCCCACACATATGACGCACACCACAGGAAACTTCCTGAGATGAACGCGTTCCCTGAAACCAGGGACACAGCAGTGTCGCTCCTCCCTGAACCCGTCCACAGTGAGACTTGCACAGCAGGTCAGCTGAGATCGTAAAGTCCAGACGCTACAGCTGATAGCACCCATGATAGAATGTGACAAAACAAGCAAATTAGAACCAGAAGCAATACATGCCCGGTCACTAGTATGGCTTGAGTATAAAATACATACATACCCATGGCCTGGGACTAGGGATTCGAAATGACCCCAAATCACCCAGCACCCCCTGAATGGAGCCAGCCGTGCCACATCCTGATCTGTAGACCCCACCAGCATGAACGCACCCACCTGCACAGTCTTCGTCCCCGCCCCCTTAGTCTGCAGATCATCTTAAATGCAAACCATGTACAGGGACAGCACCAGGCCCGGGAGTCCCAAACGTAGAAGGGGGAGGCCTCTGTCCTCAGGGAGCTTCCGGGCTGGTGGGTAATGGCGGTGAGACGATAGCCAGCATTCCGAGGTAATTTCTATGCTCCAAAGTGCCAAGAGGCGGCAACAAGCGACAGGAACCAGGATGACTGCTTTATGTGGGTGGTCGGGGAGGTCCCTTGTGAGGAAGCGACATTCTTGCTGAGACCTGAAGAAGGTCAGACAGCACAGGGCTTAGCACTTCCCTTTTCCCTTCTTTGAACCCCGCCACCCCACGAGGTCAGGGTTACCCCGTGCTCATAGTACAGATGCCGAAGTGCAGGTGCGCAGGGGAAGCCACTCATCCGGGTCTTGCAGATGTTTGGTGACGGGAAAAACACACAAGTTTAGATTTCTGGCCTCTGCAGATAGACAGAGGCATCCCGTGTCCCCAGAGGGAGGGTTCCCTGAGCAGATGGACAGCAGCCAGAGCTATGAGGAGCGAACAGGAGTCACTGCTCACCTGCTCGCTGCAATTAACTCCAGGAAGCAAAGGGGACTCGAGTGGTGTCTCAATGGGTTTGGGTGAAGGAGGTGGCAGTTAGGAAAGCAAACAAGGTCTGGCAGTCCCCAGGGCTCTGTGAGGTCCCTGCCAAAAGCCTGGGGCTGGGCCTTCCTCTTCTTCCTCCACCTCTTCCTTCGTTCCTAAGAGCTGTGCCACTTCTGGACAGCACGGCGCGCACAGCCTGGGCTCGTGAGAAGGGAGTGGGTCTGCTCAGCGCTGCCTCTCAGATGCCGGACTGCCACCTCCATCTGAGTTACGCACGCCCATCTCTTTCAGTCTAATGAACTCCAACCATCAGTGCAACTTAAGTTCGGCTGTCTGTTCGTGCATAGTTAATATTAAAAATGTACTAACAGTGTGGCTGAGAAATCAAATTATGCACATAAATATGCTGGCATAGCAGAGGCGGCGGCAGAAGCTGAAGTTAGCAACACTGATGCCAGTTCACATTTGCAAATCTCCCGTCAATCTGTCATTAAACATGTTATCAAATGATGATAAGTGTATGCTTCTTGCTTGCATTGGTGAGCCGGCTCCCGACGCCGATGCACATTAATGGGATAATACGCATTAATGTACTTGTGCTTGGATGAACACAAAACATTTTTTATCTGTCTCAGTTTGTTTCCCCTTGTGGCCCCCAAGTAAGTGTTTTGTATTATCAAATTGCCAAGAAAAAAAAAGGAAAGGAAAACATATTACTTTTAATTAGCAAAGCTGGTTGGTGGTGGTTTTATCCCCCTCTCCACCACGCCTGTGTGTTGGCAGTAAGAGAGAAAAAGGGAGAGACAGTGGGAGCAAGAGGGACGGGGACTCCGAGTCTTCTTTTGGTGAAACGGTTAATGTCAGCAACTCAGAACCTGGCAATTACGCTCTGTCGTAATGCACCAGCCTTCCATCGGGGCCCTTGCTCTTGGCAGGCCTGATCGTTCCTGCTCAACGGTATGAAGGGCAGCAGAGGAGATGATCGCAGACATCCCGGACCTGTCATGAGGGCCGGGGCTGCCCGTGGGTCCCAGCTGTATACCCCAGGGCTGCGCGGTGGAGCTGCAGGACAGCGAGACAGGTGGCGCCCCCGGGCAACACCCAGACCTGGGGGTGTCACTGTGCTGAGCGGAGAAGTTGTAGCCACAGCCATTTCCCAGACTTGGGAACTGGGAAGAATGTGCAGGGCACCCCCCAAAGCGGGAGTCACAGCCTGAAAAAGTTAAATGTCCTTTTTCCTGACCAAGGAGCACCCACCGGATCACGAGAATAAAGGCACAAGGGCACTGTGATTTTAGGCAGCAGCACTTTGACATCTGCCACCTTGGTGATCTGCGATGTGACTGGAGCGAGGTCTATCAGGGCGCACATGAAAGTTAGAAATTGATAATTGACTATTCAGACCTCATGGGTATTTTTGCAAATCCTGGGTCAGTCTGACATTGGAGAACTGACCAACTGTCTTCATGATGCTCTGAATCATGCAGATGATATTTCTTCCCAGGAGAGCTGCCAGAACATCTTTGAGATTTGATTATTCATTCATTTAACAAAAATATATTGGAGTTAGCCACTTCCAGTTGTAAATTTGGCTACTAAGAAAGCTGAGGCAGGAGGATCACAAGCTCAAGCCCAGCCGGGGCAACTTAGCAAGACCCTGCCTCAAAATTAACAAAAATAAAACTAAAAATTCTTAAGATTATATATGTAGCTCAATATTCCCTGGGTTCACTCTCCAGTAGTACAAAAGGAAAGAAGGAAGGAGGGAGGAAGAAAGGAAAGAGGAAAAAGGAGAGACAGTAAAGAAAAGAAACACATAACACCCGCTATGTGCAGGAAGACCATAGACTCAGGGCCAGATGGCCATGAAGCATGTATTGTATTTCAGGAAAACAGAGCTTTGAGAAGCACTGCACAGTAATCAACTGACTTCCAGGATAGAAAGTGCGAATGGAGGTAACAGGTTGCAGTTTCTGTAGCCCTGGCTTCTCGGCCTTAGCGGAACGTGTTCCTTGCCAAAAGGTTACTACGTTTGGCCTTCCTGGATTGCTGTTTACATGTGTTTTAAAATTAGCACTGACTTCTTGCCATTTGTGTTTGTTCCTAAGTGGGGCGAGCAACTTATTAATGATTAGCATTATTGTTGTTATTATGAATGCACTAATTAAAAGAAAATTCTGTCATGCGGCTTTGTGAGGCAGGCATAAGACTTAACAGACATCAGAGCTGGAAGTGTGGAAAGAAAAGCATGAAGTGAGGAAAAAGGCAGAGTTCAGACGAAGGGAGGGAGCCCTCCAGATGCCCGTCTTCCTCCATCACAGGCCACTCTTCAGAGCATTTTCCAGAGCAAGGGCATGAAGAAAATCCGTACGCCTTTGGTCAGACGCGTTACCTTTCTCTTTCCCTTGAGTGAGAGTAGAGACAGGCCGGGTTGCTCAGTCTGTGACCCTTGGGAACTGATGACCAGACACCAGCCCCCAGGCTGGGGACAAGGATGCTCAGATGAGCACGGCACCCTCCCTTCCCTGAGGAACACAGGGTAGAGGGGCCAAGGAAGTGACGCAAATGCACAGCCCCAGGGTTTAGCAGGAGTTCCACGGTGGGGCAGTACCGATATGCACAAGTGGGACACTTCGCCTCGTCGCTGGGTCAGTACGATCGGATCACTGCTTCAAGTCACAAAAAAGCGCGTACCTAGCGCATCCAGCGTCCTGAACTTTGTGACGGACAATGAAAGAGATAAAATAATGCCAACGGCTTGTGTCTATTGAGAAATCACGTGGCCTTTTTCTCTGTTCCCTGACTGTCTGTTCTCTTGCGGGTCTTTCCTGCTTGACCTTGAGCAGCGTCAGGAGAGACGCGGTGAATATCAGGACTTAGCCCAGGGGCTGGACCATCTGGGTGGGCTTCTGCACGTGCATCCCCTTACTTCCCGGGAATAACCGTTCAGATGTTGGTGATGACAAGGCTGCTGCAGTACAAGCGCAGTGAAACAGCACTGGCCCTAAGGTGGACCAGGAGTCCCGAGGCGGACCCTCAGCCACTGGCTCCCGCAGAGTGAGCTCAGAAGAGAAAGTCTCGCTTGTTGGTCTAAAACGTGTGCAGACTAGGATTGGCACGATGCTCAGGACACCCTGAAGAGTTGCCATGCCAGCCGAGTGGTATTCTGCATTTCTTTCCCTTCTAAAGTTATTTCTTTGTGCTGTTATCACCTTGACAACAAATAAAGCTCAAGGTGGATGAAAGTAGAAGTCATTTTTTAGAAGTTAATATATTTTTCTTACTTAACCTGAATTATTCAACTTGAACCTTTAAAACTTTTAATGACTCCCAGCTTTTTTTTTTTCCTCCAAGAATAGTTCAAAACAGAAAGCCTTTATATTCTAGGAAAATATCTGTCAAATATTCTCCTTTTATTTGGCAAAGCAAAGGGCAGTCTTCAAGATGATTTCTACGTGGTCACTGCACAGTTCTGCTGAGCCAGTACCAGGAGGCTCACCGTCGGCAGTAGTGAGCCTTGACTTAATGTGACAGTCTAGCTTTAAACAGATTGTAGATTTATCCCAATGTCGATAATCAGTAACTGGCTTATACGGGAGTTACATTTTTATTAATTTGTTTCCACATCCACGTTTTTTGCCACAGTCTTGGGGAAGGAATGGTCTTGGCATCATATCATACCATATCAGCAGAACCACTCAGCTGTTTGCTTAGCATTTATAAGGTGCCTACTACTGCCAGACCCTGGTAGGTTGTAGAAATTTAGCAGGGAATAAAACAGACAATGCCCTATTCTCAAGGAACCAATATTTTAGTGAAGATAGATCATATGCAAATAAAAATATAATTTTTCAGATACTAATAAGTGCTAAAATGACAAAAGGGAGAGAAGTAAGGAGAAAGGCTGTTTTAGAAAAGCTGCATATGGAGAGCTTGTCCGTGGAAGGGACCTCTGAGCTGAGACAGGAACGAATCCAAGAGGGAGGCCATACAGAAAACTGGGAAGTTGGAATAAACCAGTTGAATACTTGTAGCAGCTAGTTCAGTCCTAAGAGGGATAATGCCGTGATTTCAGAATCACTGAAAACTGAAATAATTAGAAATTTTCCGTAGTGACAAAGACCATTCATTAGTCAGGGAATCACAATAGAGCGAAATCCAAGAATTTCCAACGTTGCTATTTTTCAAATTATAGTTTTAATTTGTTACCATCTAGAAATTACATAAAGGATTACAAGTGGCCTGAGAATGAGGTCTGGCACTTTTAATTTTAGAGGTCACTTGCCAATATTTAAAAATTAGATAAAGTTCCTTTGAAACCCAGGTTCCCGCTCCTCCCGAGTCGGTGCGGGCTGGTGCTTCACTCCCAGTGGAACCGGTCAGCGCTCCGTCCTCTCCCTCTCTGCGCCGGGCTTGCTGTCTTCGGTCTGCACAGCCTGTGCCCCTTCCTGCCTCACCCCGAGTCCCCTGCACTGGTTCAAGCCTTCCCTGCAGGCACTTAAATTTGTAAGCACAGTTTCACAGGCTGATATTATTAACACTTAATCGTGCATACTGGTGGATTTCTCATCACTCAAACTTCAGTGTACCTTTGTCACCAAGTAAAAAAGTCCACTTAAACAAGACTTGATTTATTTTCTTTTTTAAAATTTCACATTTAGGGGGGCCAGGGATTTAGCTCAGTGGCTTAAGCACCTGCCTGGCAAGCGTGAGGTCGTGAGTTCGATCCCTGGTACAAAAAAAAAAAAAAAAAAAAAAAAATTTCACATTTATAAGATGTCTACAAGAAGGTAATATACTAAAAACCAGGTCCAAAACTAAGATACAAGAGCTCAGTGTTTACTGGGGAGTAAAACTATAATAATGCCCTGCACATTTTAAAACACATTTAATATAGGCACAACACCTGACATCTGGTGACACCTGGTGACACCTGCACAGCACCCGACATCTGGTTCATCCAGGAAAGAGGAGGGTTCCACAGAGAAGCACAGCACGGTAGTTGCGTCTGTCCAAGGAAATCAGGCAGCCTGCGTCAAAGCTGGGACTAGAGCTGTAGTCGGTTGACCCTAACCTGCAGAGTGCTACCCTATACCCTTATCACACGCCCTTCTGAGGCAGGGTCCTGTCCAGACCCCACCAAGGAATCGTCCCCCTTCCGATCAAGCTTTTGGGATGCTGAGACGGCACAGGCTGCTATTATTTTCTGAGACTAAAACAATTTTGACCGAAGACAGATGGTCAGTGTCGCGTTTTTTAAGAAAAGGAGCAGGTTCAGAATTTTGTCGGTCCGCGGGGAAGGACGTCTTTGGCCCCTGAACCCCGAGTGCCTGCGGTGGGAGAGGCTTTTTGTGCTCATGTTCACGGTAATTACTAACGATGGTGGCTCCGTGACGCGTGTCTAGGAGGGGAGCGGGGTGTGGTTCCCTTGCCTTGGCCGAGAACTGAAACTCAGGGGGCTGCTCAGCCTAACGCTGACTGACCACTGATGGGTGGGAGACAGTGAACCCGGACTGACCTCGCCTCAGACCTCCGCCTCTCATCGGCGTGGAGCATTCTGACCATCCGTCAGGACCTTGTCTGGATGCAGCAACCACACCCCCCCAGTGGCCACTGTAGCTCCTCCAGAGCTGTTCCTGGGGTCCCCCTGAGGCCCCTGGCCAAGGCACTGTGTCACAGAGGCCTCCTCTGACTGCAGCGTGCCTTCCCACGCCACGAGCCTCGCATAGCAGCCGTGTCCCCCGGCATGGTGGCTGCTGTGTGGAAGTGTGCTGTGTGCTTGACTCCGTGCCCTTAGCCCCTCAGTCAGTCCCCTTAACGGACCCTGCGGTCGGCATCAGCGTCACACCGCACCTTAGCAAGTTGCTGCAACCTGGCTGCCATCACACAGCCCATAGGTGTCAGAAGTGGGACAGAGAGCGTTCAGATCGGGCACAGCCTCCTTCCTCGGTGCCCGAGGGACCAGGGAACAGTCAGGGTGTCTCTGGTTCCTGACTCATTCTCACCCTGCGTCTATTCCTAGCGAACCCTTGGATTAGATGGCGAGGTGGTTTATCGGTATGAAAATCACTGTTGAAAACAAGACAGAGGCCTGAAACCCGCGTCTGTCTAGCACAAAGGCCCTGCGTTAAGCACAGAGTATACCATAGGACCATTATTGGTTTCTGCGCCATTTCCGTGCTCTTCACTGTGAGTTAACTGAGAATTTGAGAGGAAACTTGGACTCACGCATCTTTCGGGTCACAAGAGGCCGGGTGTTGGCCACAATGAATGAGCACGTTGAGGAACAGAGGGCACCAGACAGCCCGGTTTGGGTGCCACCCCGCAGGCGCCCACACGTGCCTCGCGCCCTGCTCGTAGGTGTCTAAGGATGAGCTGTGCGGTATCTGCAGCGTCAAGACGCCCCTGTGGAAGCCGAGCACCGGGCTGGCTCTCCCGAGCCCTCTGCGCCGGCCGACGCCCGAGTTCCACAGTGTCCCCTCCGGAGCGCGGGCTCAAGGCGGTGGCCGAGGCTCCGTTTGTTAGGAGGATTGATGAGGAGACGCGAGGAAGCAGTTAACGCCTCGCCTGGCACCACAGCAGCCGTTCTCTGAGTGTCATTCTTAGCTGGATTCTATCGGGATTCTAATGTCTTGTGAGTCAGCTTCCTTATGTTAAAAGTCATAGTAAGATACTCTACCCACCTCTTGCTCAGGATAATGGGAATGACTGAGTGAGATAATCTATATCAGCTGCTTTGGAAAGCTACAGTGTCATTTTAAAAAAATAGTATTTTATTAAAGTCAAATCAAAACTCAGAATATATTTTAGCTAGGCAAAAATTATACAACTGAATCCTAATTTTCAGTTCTTTGGTCATCATTTTTCCAGAGCTTTGGGGCTCTTCTAACTTTCTGATATTAATTCCCATTTAAAAGTCATTTAATTGCCAGAAAACTCCACAGCTCAGTCAAACATTCAGCCCATCTAGATTCTGAGAGTATTTTGGTTTAAGTCTTTTTGATCTTTTCCTCCTCAATCCCTAATCCTTTTTGTGAGGAATCCTCAATAATCCCCGTTTTTAGTTCTTAGGTCTCCACTTCCCCTTTGAAAAGCAGGATTTCCATTACGTCTCAAAAGTGAAGACAGAATGAAGCCTTCCGGCCACACTTCCACGGCTACAGATAGACTCCAGCCACTCTCCGCGCTGGAGTCCCCGTGAGGCATGCTCAGGTTCTCTGCCCAGCCCTGCCTGGGGTCCTGGGAGAGCACGGTGTTTAAGAACATCCTCTTGGTGTTTTCCATTTGTTGCATTCCCTCTAAACCACTAGATGTTGATTTATCCCTTCCATTTACAACTAGAAACGCTTGACTAACGCTTCAGCAACGCAGATTCATGGACTGACACTAACTGGTCACAGTACTTACGTCCATTCACAGGCACAGCCAGGCCCCTGAGTTGCAGGACAGTGCCATTGTTATAAACACGTGTCGTAGCCCAGGATCCTGAGTTCAAATCCTGGCCTTGCAACTGGCTGGATGTAAATTCTGGGCCAGTTACTTACTACGCTGGGCGTCAGCTTTTTGTGTAAAAGAATACTTGTGGGAATAAGACTTACCACAAGATGTACATAAAAAAGTTCAACATATACAATATATGTTAAAACCTTTTATGTGACTCTACAGATGGCACATAGAAAAACATTTGGTGCCTGTTATCACCTTGAAGCTCATAAAATAGTATTTCCCTAGTTCCATTCAAGTTATATTCATTCCTTTTGCCATATCTGCCTACCTCTTTTTGTATTATTTACTTATCATAAACACTTATAGTCTAAATGCCAACAGCATTGCTTAACAAAAAAAGAAAAAAAAGGAGCTAATGGCCAAAAATAAAGTGACAATGAAATAATGCCTCACTGTCAGACTTTGATGCCTTTGTCAGTCTTGGAGCTGAAGTCTGCTTTTTTTTTATTACAACATGAAGTTAGGAAGTCTTACTTTAGCGTTAAAACCTTGAACTTGGGTTTGAACTGTGAATTTCTTCTTAGAGTTAAAAGAAAACTTAAAGCAGCAAACTTTCCCTGGGTAGCTGTGTTTTGCGTTTGCTTGGTTTTATTTTTTTACTGCTGGGCCCATGCACCTCTGTGAGTTTCTTGTTTATTTCCAATAACATGGCTCCGTGCTTTAGCTAAGGTAGAGTGGAAGGACTCACTACCTTCCAGGTCTATGACAACTGGAAAAAAACCTGAGCAGTTTGATGCACATTATGCTTGAGGACTGTTTCTCTTCTCAGCCTGAGTTCCCGTTATCTGGTCCATCTCCGGTTTTTCTAAATGGTATGCTTTCTTCGTAAATTTTTAAGATCGGAGCCTTGGATTCTTTCTCCTCCGAAGTCCAAGCCGTGCTGTCTGTTGGGGAATTCGCAGTATGCTCTAGGCTTCACAGTGCTAAGCTGCCCGCCTCCCGATCCAGGAGGAGATGGGATGTCAGTGTGTGCGAGGGCAGTGCGAGCGTGCAGTCCAGCTGCTGTAAGCTCTCCCTGTTAGAAGACCGTGATCTATTGGACGGTGTGGTCACCTCCACGCAGCGCTCTTGTAGCCCCAAGATTTCAGAGGCTAGTCTCTTTGAAAGTAAGTGTTGCTTCCTGGATCCCACCTCAGTCTGCGCCCCCAGGGGTCTGTGCCCTCAGCAGCACTTGAGAACAGCTGCTGCAGCTGTGCTGACGCTCCCAGGAACGTCTCGTCTCCAGCCTTTCCCCTCCCGTGCCCTCTGTGTTTCTCTGAAACTATGGGCTTGAAATATCTTTGTCCTTTATCATAACTCAAGTTTGTTCTGTTCTTTCTTGGTCTGAGGACAAAGCTATCTTCCTAGAAACTCCTTTATATCTTTGACCCAAGGTTAAGGTTAGAGCGATACAAACCAAGAAATACGACTCTTATCTTTTCCCAGTTCCAGACCATTGAAAGTTTTGCATAGTCACTCAAGTTTCTTATGCAAGCTTTGGATATTTTCTCCAAGCAAAGACACTGAGATGAAACCAAGTTTGGAAAGTTCTACAGGTTCACAGAAGCCCACTACAAAATGCCCTTCAGTTTCTTACACAGATAAGAACAGTGAAGTCACCAGATGTGGTGGCACACACCTGTAATCCCAGCACTCGGGAGGCTGAGGCTGGAGGATCGTTGCAAGTTTGAGACCAGCCTGGGCTACAAAGTGAGCCCAAAGCCAGCCTGAACTGCATAATGAGACCCTGTCTCAAAAAGACAAAAAAAAAAAAGAGCAATGAAGCAAACGAGGGAACTGATTTTCCCAAAGCAAATCCAGGACCTTTCATTCCTAATCCATTTCCCTGGAAAACTCTGAGATACAGAAATGTATATGATATTGACATTGACCCATAACACAGTGTCCTGTTTCCCTATTGATCTGGCCACACTGGAAAGTTCTAGCATCCTTCCTCAAGAGTTATAGTCTTCCGCTAATCTCTTCTAACCATAAAAGACTTCAGTGTACCTTGAGAAATAGCAATGGGAACAGTGTCAGGAAATAAATTCACTACTAATGATAAAGCTTCAGAAACTTTAAGGGAAATTAATTCAGTGGGAGAAGCCATAGAGTCCTGATATGATTTCCAATCTATCAGCCACTGTATTATCTTGGGTAAGTCATTACTGAGAGGAAGCCTAGCAGTTAATAGCAGTCACTCTGGAGTCCCAGGAAGTTGGTGTGAATCGAGGCTCCATCATTTATTAACTGTGTGACCTTGAGCAAGACGTAACTTGTCTAAGTTCCAGTCTGCTAATATCTACTTCCTGAGGCTATTGTGAGGATAAAATGCTATGATTGGATGCATGCCTGACACACACTGAAACACTAAATTAAACGTTGTCTGTAATTATCATGTGTCCTATTAGAATGCTCCTCCGACCCTGGATGGTCGACTACAGGATTTATTGGTCTGTTTTGGCTACGAAATTATATCAAATGTTGAGCTGCATTCTTGTTGTCTTTTCCAACAAGGTGAGCAGGAGAGAATGCAGTCACACTGGGGCCCTCTTAGATGGAGGGGACCCGGGTTCTGTTTCTCCAACTCCATTCTACTCCCTGCCTATCCTGGGTGACCCTAATCCTTTGGGGATGTCATACTTGACCCCAAATCCCTAACTGCATTCTTTGTCTTTCCTTCATATGTTCAATTAGACAGATACTTTGGAGAATTCACCATGCACCAGCCATTCTGCTGTGCTGGGGACACTGACAGTAACCAAGACAAGCTCTCAAGATACCTACATTCTAGAGGAAAAGAGCAGGCAAGAAAAAAGGGAAAGAAACATAAGGTCGTGTGTCAGGTGGTGTTGTGAAGGGTGTCAGGCCTGGTGCAGGGACAGAAAAGTCAGGGGTCTGGGCTGTGAGTCAGATCCGTGAACTACTTTGATAGAGAATCATCAGGAAAGACCTCTCACAAGGAGTGATCCTTTGGAGCGAGACACAAATAGTTAAAAAGAGCTGGGCTCAGAGACCTGGAGAAAGAGGGTTCCAGCCAAAGGTGAAAGCAAGTCTTTCACCCAAGAGTCAGCCTGGCTTATCCGAAAAGCAGAAAGTGGCCAGAGTATTGAGCAGCAGGAATACTGTCCAAAGGAGGGCACTGAGAAGCCGAGAGAAGGTGTGAGTGCAGGGCTGGGGCATCTCACGCACTCGCCCTCCCAAAGAGAACATCTGGGTGCCACAGAATGTGGGGAGCAATAGCAGAAGACAGTTGGAATCTAGTCCCCCCCACACACACAATAAATTTTATAGTTTAGCCCTATAAAAAAGCATTGGTCAAATAATTATCCCAAACTTCTTTTATCTCAACTTAGAGACTGCTCTGAGATGGTAGGAGTGCCTCTGTACAGCCGTGAGTGTGTGTGTCCCAAAAGGGTTTATAGGAGTCGTTTTTTACTACCAATTTTTGTTTGTTTGGCCTGAAGCTAGGACTCAGTCTCCCAACACCTGTGAATTGCACAACCCACGAGTCAGTGGTTCTCCAGGGCAGGAGAAGTTTGGAGCCTGGGAATCATCTTATCCTTGGGCAAACCCCCAACTTAGGAGATAATGGATGACCAACTGGACCCCATCTGTTCCATAAAAGAGATAAGCCTCACCCTGAATTACGGCAGAACTGGAACGTTTGGACGCACCCGTCATGCTAACAAGGTCAAGTAAGAACTGAAACTGCTAATTGGATAATTAACCAGATAACTGGACTCCACTGCCCCAAAGATTTACATAAAATAATATGAACAGCCATTTTCCCTTTAAATCATAGTGACTGATTGCCTGACCACTTCGTTGTCATGTCCGATTCCCTTAGATTTTTTTCCCTTCATTTTACCTATTTAAGTATGTGCTCTGACTTTTTAGTTCAAACATAACTTCTTTTTCTACTTATTTTGTCATTTTGCTATTTGATGTTGGCTTTTGGGTTTGTTTGTAATTCTAAGGCTAACCAATTATTCTGTACCCTACTTCACCCCAATTTTGCTTTCTTGATTCTTCCAATTGCTAAATAATTAGTCAATATTGTTTCACCATATGATGCATGGAGTCCAGCAGAGAAAAGGCCACTGGCCTTTGATCCAACTCAGCCAGCAAGCCAGCTCTCAGTACTAAAATTTGAATTTTGGCCACATGTCCCTACTTGCTGGTGAACACTGAAGAATTTAATTAGGTGACTACAATTTGGAAATTCTTATTTGGACAACTCATTTTTTGCACCATAATCCCCAAGTTCCAGGGGATATGCACTTCTAAACATTGTCCAGAGCCCACCAAAGGATGACATATTGCCTGATGTGATAGCACATTTTTATTCTTTAAAACCTCATCTAAAAAGTAAAATAAAATTTAAAACCTCAAGCATGTTTCCCTCTCCCACAGCTTATCTGCTTTACTTCCCTCGTGCTGTTAAGCTAATTCCCTGCCAGGAAAGAATTGCTGTAACTCAGCCACCGCACAAAGGCATGCCAAAGACACTTGCGAACAAAGTGTTTATTTCACTCAACGACGGAGCCAGCGATTTTCAGATTTCCTTAAGCGCAGCCCCCAGCGAACCCTCACTACCTGTTTTAGTAACTTCCCACGGGCATCCGCATTCTGGTGAGTCGGCGGCTGGGTTCTCCGTGATCTTTAGGAGGACGGGGAAATCACAGCAAACCTGTGACCTCGGGATGTATCCAGGCCTTCAAGACAGGCCAGGTCAGGCTCCGCAGGGCCGCGAAGCACTTACATCTCAATGCTCGCCTTTTAAGGTCACGAGTACCCTAAAATCGCTCCCGGTATCTTGTTCTGTTCGAGTTCCTTCATATCTCCCATCCCAGTGGCAGCTGCTCAAACTTCTGGAGGACGGCAGCTTCCAGCGTTCACCTGGAAGAGATTTTCCTGACAAAGGACTTGGAGTTATTGTGTTTTCTTTGCTTTCTTCTTCGCTCTTCTTGTTTAATTTGAAACTTAGCATTAACAAGCTCACGTACGTAAGATGCAACAATTATTCCTCCCGCCCCGTCGCCTTTTTCTTTCCAGGCAGATGGCACCTGCCTGTGTCACTGTCATTTTGCTGCAAAAGCAAACGTGACCTGCGTGGGCCAGCACTATGCTGAGCCCACCCAGCTCCCCTGATGTCAGAACGCTTCAGAGAGGCAAAGCACTGATAGCGCTCAGGGCTCTGCCTAAATCTCCTCGGGGCTTCGGAGATAAGCAGCGAGGCTAAAGGGGGCGGGGGAGCCCCTCATTCCTTTCTTGTCCCAGGAGAAACAGCAGTGTATTTATTTTTGTGGGTTCAGTTACTGCAAGGCCAGGAGAAACTGCAGACTGTGATTTCCAAAAGATAAAAAGAAACAACTATAAGGAACAAAGTGATACTGAGGAAAGAACGGGTGTTTTGAAACCAACAAAATGGAAATTCAAATTGTGTCTCTCTCAATGACTGTGTGATCTCGGGCAGGCCACTTGCCTTCTCTGAGTCTTATTTCCCTGAATTATAAAATGAAACCTTAAAACAGTACACACCCCAGTCGTTTGCCAGGAAAATTAAAAATTCGCTAGTGGCATTCTCAGGATGTGGTAGATTGGCAGAACATGTACATCTCTGCCCATCCCTCAAGTCCAACTGCACCACGGATATTTACACCCACCGGGGCCCCTCACGCCCATGATGCAAGGAGAAGGCGGGGACAGGAAAGGGGACAGGCGGGGACCTCAGGTCAGGCTGGCAGAAAGCGATGCTTCTCCACAGAGCCCTGCTCCTCCTTCCCTCACTTAGTTGCTTGGCAACTTTAACCCAGTCAGCCCTAAACGCACAGTGCCACCTCAAGTCCCCAACTTTCAGGTTTTGAAAAAGGGAGCCTACTATTAGGAGGCAATTCAGCTTGGTGGCAGCACCATTTGAAGGAAGAAAGCATGTATTTTAAAAGGTTTCCCAACCACGATGAATACATCTCCCACTTAGCACTCTGAGACGAGAACATCATAATATTTAAATCCGTTTTGAGCACTCTCCTGGAAAAGGAGGGGGGGGGTTCTCCTGTCGGGTACCCAGGGAGGCCCTGGAAGTTCAGTTACCATGGAGACCTAGGGCTGGGCCTCCCAGAACCTCAGGGGTGCTGCCGGATTCCTTCTCTCCGAGGTTCTGTGTGCCGGCCCAGCCTTGCCTGACTGAGGTCACCCGGCACTGGGTGAATGAAGAGTGGCAGTGCCAGGTGTCAGCCCCTTCGGTCTGTGCCCATTACCAAGGGTCAGCGGTCAGCAGGGGAGAACTGTACAGGAATCCCTCAGGGGTGTGAAGAACTCTGAAAAAAAGTTTACAATACTCTGGAAATAATTTTGAGATCATCTTGGTCTTCCAAATCCTAGCATTGGAGACCCATGTCCATGACTAATTTTTTATTTTTTTGATGGATACAACAAAGTGACAAAGAATACTTTCCATGTCATCCCCTCACCCTGTGGCAGACATGAGCTTTACAAATAAATGTTCTGTGGCCTCAACTGCGAGGCAGTTGTCTTTGTGGTGTGTGGGTGCCGGGAGAAGCGGTGGCCAGGCCGGGATCTTAATCGGTGAATCCTGATCGCTCCTGGCCCTTCAGGGGAGGCCGAGGACCCCACCGTCCACTGACGTCCACTGGCCTCAGTTCCGAACCACCAGGAACAGAAGTTTGCCCAGCGATGCCTGTAATAATGGAACGTAATGAAATGTTTTCAAGTTCCTGCTCGTTGAATTTTTCCAGGTAACCTTTGTGAGTTTCATGCCGAAACTCAAACGGTTTCAATCTGCGTGCTAAGCAGGCTGACACGTGGGAGCCTCGGACGGAGAAAGGCGAGCGTGGGGATGGGGGTCCGAGGAGGTCGACTGATGAGTACTGATTTCCATAAAATTTAAATGAACCCAGCGAAATCTACCTCTTGCTGTGCAGGCCCCCCACCTCATTACTCAGAATAGCAGGAGCGCAATCACGGGAGCCACCCCTTCCGAGGCGGGCTCTGCACCGTGCTGGTTTCTGAGCAGCAGTGTCCCCTGCTCCTACTCCCTGAGGACCTGTCCCCTGCCATCCACGCAGTCCTTCTCAGGTACAAGTCTGCATTTCCGTGAGCCAGAAGACAGCACACACTTCCTTCTGCCTTGTTTCCAGCACACACAGGCAACAGTTCAAGTATTTTAGTACTTAAAAACCACATGCGCGGTTTCAGAAAATTTCAGAACTTTAGACACCCACAGGAGACGGGTCAGGTTCTGCTTCCTCGTTGCATTTTAAATGGTCTTTAAGCAGTAATGGTGCTGTTCTGTTGAGGCTTCATTGCTTCATCTCAGAAGCAGTTTCTCAGCTCGACAAATATATTTTTTTAAAAACCCATTTTACAATTTTAAAAAGGCTTCATTTGATTTTAGGCAACATGGGAAATTGTTCCATGTTTTCATCTTCAAAAGTGAAACTGGAAGGTGATTTAAACAGGGAGATAAACTCTATTTTCTATGAAGATGGCATCATATTTCAGACAACGATTACATGAAGTTTTCAAGTGATTGAAGCGCTTTCAGGCAATCGAGACACGCTAAAACTCCTACCCCAACCCGAAGTCCAGCGCCCTCTGAAAGCTTCTGTCGGTTTCCCAGAAACTGTTTTTCTTTATCTCTTTGGCTGTGATGGGGCGATCCCAGGGAGTGTGGAGCAGGAAGGGAGCTAGCGGCAGACTGCTAGGACCGACTAGTGTGCCTGGGCAAGATCCGTAACTTCTCTGTTCCCCGCCTGTGACTGGAGGAAATGACAGGTCCAGCCTAAAGAGCTGTTTGGGCAGATCAATAAATCACACCTTTAAATACTCCAAACAAGGCTTGCCACCTGGTGGGCGCTTGATACGCGTTTACCACTTTGGTTTTGTTTTTTTGTTTGTTTTGTTTTGTTTTGTTTTGTTTTTGCTTCTGCAGAATTCCTTTTTCTATTTTTTTTTTTTACTGGTAGCAACTCTTTCATCGTTTTCTTAGAGTTGACCCAAGGTGGACACAGCCCTTTCTCCATTATTAATCCTCACAACATTATAATTCAGCAGAATTTTATAGTAAACATTCACACAAGAATGGAGGTGATTAAAGCCAAGAACTGAGTATTTCGTTTTAGAGGTCCCCGTATTTAGCATACGCAGTGCTGCTCCATTATTAAACTGCTCACAGCGTTGGTATCATAATATGTGGGGCTGAAACTTCCTCCACGGTTCCTGCCTAGCCTGACACATTGTTCGTTTCCCTCCCTCATCATTTCACTGCCCTTTGGGAAAGGAAAACAGCAACAACAAAAAAATGAAAACATTTTTCTCTTAATTAACAAATCTATAAAATGTTTAGCCCAAGCTTAGATTTATCACGTAACTTAATTTGCAACATTGCAAAGACCTTTAGGAAATTTTGTAAAATGCTGACAACAGTTCCTACACCTTACTCCCTTCTTTCCCACCAATCTGGGTAAGAAAAAGGAAGTGGGTGAAGCCCTGCGAATTAAGGGTATCCCAGAAAAATGCCATGGTGCTCTGGTGTTAGACAATCAGATTTCTTGCTTCATTCTTGCTTTCTTTCCTAGCACTGTGGGGAGGACAGGGACAGGCCCAGGACCCACCAAGCTGTCCCAGACAGATGGGGATGACTAGACCCCTGAGACATGTCCCTCACCCCCGTGGCCGGCTCTTTTGTTTTCTGCTCCTTGCATTTGGCCCTGGCTTGAAGTTGCCCACAGGACCTGCCTCAAAGTCTCTCTAACACTGGTGAATTTTGGGGGCCCACGTTAGGCATCACACAGCAACTATAAAGTGTGTTTGGCTTCAAGTAACAGAGAACCCGGCCTCCGTGGGTCTGAAATAACAAGAGCAGATTTTTCTCACATCTGATAAGAGCAACCGTCCCGGACATTCTGATGCTCAGTCCCCTTAAGGTAACAGGGGTTCCCTGGGCGTACCCCTCATGCAAACCCATGATGACAGCACAGTCCTTTCTCTGTGAGCCTCACAACTGTGCTCAAGATGAGAAGACTGGGGAGGAGCCCCACAAGCCCAGCTGCTCTTCTTGCCAGAGAAGCAGTGTCTCGGGCTCCACTCTTGGCAGAATTCCATTCACATCTCATTGACCGAATCTGTGCACCTGGCCACCCCCAGGTGGAGGGGAGGCTAAGGAAGTGGAAAACGAATGTTTCACTTGTGCAGCCTCTTCCACAGTGAAGGCCAGAGCCCAGAGGGTGGGAGTGGTGGGGTGGCCATGGATCTGGAATAAGCCACCAAAGGGGTCGGCCGTGCCAGAGAAAGGAGGGGCTGAGCCTCACAGATCTGAAGCGGTGGGATTTCTGCTGGATCCCTCTGCACATCTGCTACACAGTGCAAGAGTCTGCATGAAACCTAGGGGAGAAAAAAATCAGTTAAATATTTAGATGATTTGCCGACACAGAGAACTTGCCGTTGGCAACGAAGATTTATTAAGCAGGCTATGAAACAAGATGTCATTAAACAGTTTGAAAGCATGCCCTCGTAATTAAGAAAGCAGAAAGTTTCTAATTTAGGTAATGAAATCTGCAGCTCAGATGAGCATTAATTTTATTAATATTTATTGTGTGCCTACTGTAGGCCAGGTACTTCGTGGACCAGCCCCTTGGACCAATAAGAAAGTCTCCCTCGTGCCAAGCCTGTAGGGTACTGGGAATGACAGCTGTCATTTATTGGCTGCTGGCGCGACAGAGCAGTGTGCTAAGCGTTTTGTTTAACCATGGTTTACCCTTACAGCAGCCCGCAGAACTAGCATAACTGGCCTCCACATACACGTGGAATGAAAACCATCGCAGGATGGAGGGCTTTCTCAGGGCATGGGACTTTGAGTGCTAAAGCAGAGAAGTCTCAGCAAAAGCCACCTCAGAGTGACGCTGAGTGCTGCTGCCTGACCTGTCCCAGATAGCACAGGCAGTCCATGGGGTCCCAGCGTTCCGTCCAGGGCTGTCTGTTCCTGTTCCCCTGCCCCGCGCAGGCCGCAGCTTAATACTTAACCTTTCCCTGGAAACTCATCTCTTCCCTCCCCTCCCCTGCTCCTTCTTTTAGAGGGCTGGCCAGCTCCTCTGTGTGTGTGTGTGTGTGTGTGTGTGTGTTTGCAGTGCATAATAGTTGCGTTCATTTGGGGGAACTGGTGCACGCCAGCTCCCTTTTTGAGCAGCAGGACTATTGAGAAGAGGCCTGGTACCCAGGGAGTAGGCCTGGGTGTCATTTTAGGGGCCACAAGGCTTGACCCTCTGGCCAGGGGTCCCTCTCCAGGCCATTGGTGTGGAGTGGCCTGTAGAGTTTTCTCAGCCCCGGTTGCATTTTACTGTCACCTGGGGAACTTCTGCAGCATTCCAAAGCCAGGGTCATTTAATGCAGAATCTCTTAAGAGAGGAGCTGGATGTAGAACTATTTTACTTGTGCAAAATTTGAGTAGAATGCACAAATAGTATGTGTAAAGTTTAACATGTCTTACACAGGTTCCCACCCACGTCACCACCCCCCTTATCACAGCATAGACTCTCTAGCTCCTGAGAGATTTCGTGGGGGGCACCAGCAAGGATTGCTCTTGCTGGACAGAAAAGGAAAAAGAAAATCCTCATTGGTGCATCACACAAAATTTATTTGACCGTATTCTGTTTCCCAACATGTGAGCTGCCTAAATGCAGAGACTGCACATCAGCAAGAGCCTAGGAAAAGGCCGACCCATAATAAATATTTACCACGTGGAAACAAAGGGCGGAGAGACTGGTGCACTAGGGAATCATTGCTGGTCCCATTTAGAAGATTGCGCAAGGTCCTCGGGAAGACAGAGCAAGGGCAGCTTTCAATCTTACGCAGTTTCTGCCTTTTTCGCTTTGACCTAAGAAGAGTGAGTTCAGAAAAATGTTGATTCTGGGTCTTGTTCTTTCACAGAGTTCACACTCAGTCTGTACGCAGGTGACACCAGTGACTTGCAGCATAATCCCGCCGTGTTGAAAGCTGATGTCAACTGCTAAATGGGGGAAAGCGGGGCATCTCGGTGGCGGTGTGTGTGTGCACGCGCGCAAACGTGCATGCGTGCAGGCAAGCAATGAGCTGAGGACGCAGGGAAATTGACACCGTACCAGCAAAAGGCCACCGACGCTTAGGAACGATCCATGTCGAATGCATGTTGGGCTACCCTCGTCACCAGGGGAGGCATTTTTAAATCGTATACATTAAAACTTACTAGTTTGAAAAACATGCATTTTGCCTGGAGGGCAGTTAAAAAGACTTTATTGTGTCAGCGTGCCCTGATCATTTACACATTTTTCTGCCCACATATTTTATTCATAATGTCTGTTTTATTCTCCTTTATTTTGTCAAGCTGCTGTCCAACATTACTGTGTTTCTCTTAGAAAACAACCCGGTGTCAGCACGAGGCCCCGGGACTGTGGGTAAACGCGAGAGTGCGGAGGGCCAGGTTAAAACGCAGCTGGGAAGGGTTCAGGTTCTGGCTTGAGGTTTAGCACTGCACCAGTCCGGAAGCCTTGAGCCAGGTCAAGAGGGGGTTGGGCGTGCGTTTAACAGTGACCGAGAACTGGCAGGGGCAGGGACTGCCCCAAACTGAAACCCATTCCAGAGCTGACATCAGTCAGCAGTAGGTAAGGCAGGGCAGAGCGCCTCCAAACGGCTCACAGAGCACGGCGAGTTACAGTCCCCGCTGCTTTTGGATTCCCCGGGCAGCGCAGGAGTCCTGGGAAATGACTGCTCCTGGTTTAGGTCTCCGGGCTTTGTATTTTATTTATTCCCACGATGGCCGTCTGTTCCTGGGAGAGCACCTGAGTTTCTGGGCTGTTTCAAGAAGCCTTCCCACTGTGAAGTGGGTCCTGGGCTTCCTGGGTGAGCTGACGCCTTCCTTCCCTCTTCCTGCCCTCCGACACCATTCCCACCCCAACAACGCATGCAAAGCCCTTCAACCAAAATGAGCAGAAGGATTTATCAAGAGGAGGAAGAAGGGAGAGGGCGGAAGGAGAGGAAAAAGAAAGTGAAAATACAAAGGAAGGAAGGAAGGAAGGAAGGAAGGAAGGAAGGAAGGAAGGAAGGAAGGAAGGATTATGTATGTAGGTCATTCATGAGGAGGTTTAGTATTGCAGCTGCGTCAGCCACGCGTGTCCGGCTGCTGCAAGGGAACATCCTGCTGCCGAGCTGCTGCGCTGAACCGCGTTGTCTGGCCTTCCTCATTCACAGCGATTTGAGAATGGAAAGAGCACAAACCCTCCTGGCTCAGACTCCTCTTTCCATTGGAGGAGAGTTCTGATCATTGTAGCAGAGTTTATGGACCTTCCTTTAGTGTGCCCATGAAACACTAAGTCCCCAAAGTCTCAAGGCAAAAGTAGGCGAGGCGTAGGACCAAATAATTACAGGAAATGGCACTGACTCTGTCTCCATACTAGGTGTCCCTGGCGGACACTCGCAGGAGAACAGCTGGGAGAGGCCCTGGAATGAAGAAACGCACAGAACCTCAGCTTCTTACCCCCAGCTGTGCCTGACTTCAGAAGTTCCTCTCCGTGCCTGGGAACCCTTAAGACAAAGGTTAAAGAACGTGTTTTGAAACAAGACAAAGGCCTGGCACACAGGGACCTGACTACAGATTAAATTGTCCTCGCAAGTCTGCTGGTCCAGATTTTTTATTTTACAGCCTAGGAAATGGAGGAGCAGAAATTATGTGGTCTCAGGAGTATCACAGAGTCAGAACCAGGCGACCCAGGACAAATACATTCACCTCTATGGACCTTGCTTTCCCTGTGCTTGTTGGATGGGACCGGAGGTCCTTAGTGGTACGCTGTGAAGTAGTCTTCAGTGTGTCACCCAGTTCTGACTGATGTGTGTATCTATCTGTTTCTGTGTAGCTACAGTAGTTGATTGTCTTCACAGTCGCTGTGTGTGAGGCTCCGGCCACGGGTTAGGCGGATCTCCTGCCTCAGGTTTCACGACAGTGCTGTCCGGTTCAGCCCGTGCTGAGTCTCACGGGAGGTTCAGTTAGGGAACGACCCACCTCAGAGCCCTCTCGTGTCATCAGCAACATGTCCTGCAGCTCCGGGACCTAGGACTCTCGCTTCTTGTTTCCTGTTGACTGGTGGCCACTCTCAGGTCCTAAAGACTACCTTAGCCCAGATCTCCACTATGTGGGGTTCCCTAACCCCACCACTCTCTTTATCGAAGCCATTATGGGAGAGTCTCCTGCTAGATGGAGATGGAGATGAAGATCCTATGTATATCATAATCATGGAAGTGACATTCCGTCACCCACGATGTATTTTGTTGGTTAAACACAAGTTAGAAACTGGGTGTGGTGGCACATAATATAGCAGGAGGCTGAAGCAGGAGAGTCCTAAATTTGAGGTCAGCTTAAGCAAGAGTTGAATAAGATCCTGTTTCAAAATTTTAAAAATTTAAAATGGCAAGGGATGTAACTCGGTGGTAGAGTGCCCTGAATCTGATCCCCCATGCTGTAAAAACTTTTAGAAGAGAAAGAGAAAAAGAAGAAAGTTACAGGTCCTTCCCACACTCAAAGGGAGGGGATGACACGAGGAGGTGAGGACACAGGGAGGTGAGGCTCACAGGGACCACTGTGAAAGTCTGTCTTCTATAATGTGCAAAATTTGTTTTTGCGGAAAATGCATATCCCATTACAGAGCTCTCTGATAGACTGAAACTCTACCCTGAGATGACCACCTGATATGCTGTAAAGCACACACAGCTCACAGAAAGCTCAAAGTGAGAATTACAGCACAAAGGAGAATTGCATGTCAAAAGGTGTAAACTTCTAAAAGCACGTCATAAGAAGAAAATTGCCCGTAGTCAAAATTACCATTAAAAATCCCTTCAGTCATCCATAAAGTACAATGTTCTTGTTTTGCGCATTTCTCTTACCGTGCATTACCTTGGACTGCAGCTCTTACACAAGCTGAAGTTTTAAGATCATTCCGCTAGGTTGAAGGAAATTCTATGCCCAGAATCTGGGCATTGCAACTGTCCGGCCTCTATACAGATTTCTAACAGTAAAATTAACATGGGTGGGCAGTATTAAAGCTTTCCTCTGGCTCTGGAGATTATTCTGTTTTGTTTTGGAAGGATGCATCCGAAGACTTACAACATGCTAATAATTTTGTTGATGAGAGTTAAGTGAGGTAACACACGTGAAACCAACCAGCCTGAGGCCTGGCACGTAGCAGGCATTGACTGAATTTTACAGGCTTTAACTGTACTCTCCATTCATATACTTCGGTGCATTTACACTGCCTTCTGAAAACCTGTAAAAGAACTTGCACGCATACCTGGCCTATCTACGTGGACACCGCTTCCTGTGGGTTCCTGGTGACTCTCCACCCTCACCAGCAGTGGGCTCCTCTGTATGTGAGGAAGGCTCTAAGTGATGCTTTTTTAAAATGAACACAGGCATCTTACCTGTAATTCTGCTCAAATGACAAGGCTGCGGTAAGGAAAGGGGTGACGTGCTTGGGAAGCAGGCAGCGAGAATGTTTCATGAGCTTGTAAAGAAGAGGGGTCAGGGAAGCACCTTCCTACCGAGCCGCAACGGTGCAGTCACTCTGAACACTTACACACTCCAGGGCCAGGGTGGACTGTAATAGTAGCTGTCCCCTAGCTCACCACAGGCTTGCTCAGTTTGGGGTAAAGCTGCCACCCCATTTCTGTCTTTGGATCATGTATCACTTCAGTCAGGTACAACCCCCCTTGATGCTAGTGCTTGTTTTTATATCCTTCCTGCACCCCCAAAATTAAGGTTCTAAATCTGGTGTAAAAATTTCAAAAGCCACAGGAACTAAACAGGTCAGAGAGTTGTGACCAGCAAGCAGGAGACAGTACAGAAGGATCTGGAGGGGGAAGAAACGGCAAATGATAACTCAATCCCTAAAGGAGTTCACAGTCGGATACCTCTCCGTGCACCGCACAGATGAAACATAAAAAGCTTGCAGCTGAGCTGTGCCAGTGGGCTTGGCATCCCAAGTTCCTAAGGGCCCGCAGGTGGCAACATCTGTTTTGATTGTCTCCAAAACTCTAGATTTTAAAAAAGGAAAATATCATTAGCCTGTGTGGGAGCAAGATAGCAGATTTTGTGTTGCTCAGCCACATTAAATCATTGGAGATTTGGGGTAATCCAACATCCATCCTAGAACTTGAAGCACAACCCTCTGGGCAGGGTTAGGAGGAGGTAAGGTTTTCTTTCCATTTTCTATCCATGAAAGATTGTCTCTCAGTAATTCTCACTACTGTTACCCCATCTGGTTATAAGTGAAATACAAGTTTGGAATATCATTTTTATCTGCACATATTTAAAATGTAATGTCCAAATATTATGCTATTTGAAAAGAGACACCTGTCCAAAAAATTCCCAGGAAGGTTTTAGAGAGTGCACTTGAGCTCAGATTTAGACACCAGTAAAGCTCATTTTTCATTTAGTAGAAACCTTCAGACTGGCCAAGACTTGGAATACATGCTGAACATTCTGCAAAAACAGCAATGCTTCATTTGTCTGACGTGGACTGTTCCATGTAAATGCATTTTCCACATAACTGAAGCTTATCCCCTGTGCATCAAATCACATATTTATTTTAGCCATTTTGCATGGGAACGTTTCTGAGAGTGCATTACACATTTCTCTACCTTTTTAAATAGAATAAGAGAAACATAATTTAATCTTTGCTTTCTGACTCAGGGTCCTAGTCATGAATATCAAGTACTGGGCTGCCCTGGGCTGGAATAACAGGCTGCCTTGGAGTTACTGTGGTGTAAATGGGCTGTGTGACTTCACTCTGCAGAGACTGGGCTTTTTATGCTTTTCAAATTGAGCCTACCAACTCTTCATGTCCTCCTTTCTTGTTCTCATTGTATCTATAGACCCACGTGTTCCCTACCTCTTTAAATTTGTCCAACTGGAGAAAACATGTTACTTGGGTGACCAGAAATCTTGAGTTATTTCTTGCATGAAAAAGCCATAGTGGACCTGTCTTGGGCTCTGTTCAGTCGTCTAAAGATGAGCAAAGTGTACATGGTGCTCTCTGAAATCTGTTAAACCTGTTCCCGTTCACATTATTTTATGCCATTTTTTGGCTCTGAGATGAACAAACATTAATATTTGGGGTAAACATAAGAGTCTACGTGTCCTAAAGGAGTGTGCCAATGTCCTTTCGAGGAGCAGAGTATGTGGCCGGTAGCCTTCTTTGCATCAGAAAAGTGACCATGCAGCAACAAAGTACCATTTTCCCCCCGATACTGGGTACTGAACATAAGATCTTTGCACTGAGCTGTACCCCGCCTCCCCCCTGCACCCCACCCCACCCCCTGCCACCCTTTTGAGATACAGCCTCACTGAGTTGCCCAAGCCGGCTTCAAACATACATGGTTCTGCCCCGGCCTCCCAGAGCGCTAGGGTTGCAGGCCTGTGCTACCACACCCAGCTTGAAACACTGTGTTTCAGGCATCTGCTGCTGTGTCACCAATCAGCTGAAAACTTAGAAGCCTAAAGCATGGTCCTTGTTACTGCTCATGAGTCTGTGGGTGGAGAATTCAAGCAAGTTTCTAAGGTGCCTGTGCTTGGTGGGGCAGCTGTGGAGACGCCTGCTTACTTCTGTTTAGCTGCAGATGGGCTCCCAGCGAGGTCGAAGGAGTCCTTGCCTATAATGTCAGTACTCTGGGAGGCTGAGGCAGGACAATGAAAAATCTGAGCCCAGCCTGGACAACTTAGTAACTTAGTGAGACCCCGTGTCAAAATTAAAAATAAAAGGGAGGTGGAGACTTAGGGATGTGGTCCAGTGTAAAGACCCTGGGTTCATTCCCCAGTATCTTGCCTCCCCCCAAAAGAAGAAACACAGAGAGGGCTGGCTGTCAAGCCTCGTGAAGGCTATGCCAAAGATCAGCACATCATCCTTTCTGCCACAGTCTGTCAAGAGCAATCGCAATTCAGGGAGATTGAGTGGAAGGGGAAGCGGACCCCACCTCTTGCTGAGGGGGCCCTCATGCAGGTCCAGCAGAGGAAGGAACTGACCATGGTCATCACTGGGTGCTCTCTGCTCCACTCTTGACAGCGTCTTCACATCACATTGAGAAAGCTAACAGCTTTCTTTCAAAGGTGAAAGTGGCAATTAACTAACCATTCTCTTAAGCAACATAGGTTTGGTATACAGCACTTCCCTGACACAAAGAAACAGAGAAAGTAAATCTACACTTTTAATTGGCTTCTTCCCTTGAAAAGGATTCCAAGTCTGCATTTTTTTCTTGTAAACATACAGCAGTGCTTCCAGGTTTAGCTTCAGTATCTGGTGAGTCAAAGTGAAATTGTATGAAGGAAACATTACCTCTTTGTGAACTTTCTGTAGAACTGTTTCCGCCTTTGGTTGTTGTCAAAATTCTATGAAAGTGTTTTCCCAACAAAGCAAATTAAACAGCTGCAATATTCTATTTGCTCTCTTATCAGGGGAAAATAGGTTCCTTTCTCCTCTAGGTTTTTGTGGGTCTCCTGTTTTGTTTGCTCTGCTGTTCACTCATGTGTTTATGTATGCAGATTTGCTTGGCATATTCTGATGCCAGGCCCTAGAACAGGCAGTGAACAAGGCAGACAGCGCGCCTGTTCCACGGGACTGATGTTTTAGCAAGGAAAATGGGTAGTAAAAAATAATTAGCCGATTACAATGGCAGTGAATGCCATCAAGGAAAAACCTGAAGGGCAGATGCCGGACTGTAGGGACCTGAATTGGTGTGAGAAATAGACAGAGGCCTCCCGGAGAATCAGTGCTGGGCCTGACTTCGGAGGGGGACACGAGTCTGTTCGGAAATGAAGTTGAAGAGGCTCTTGCAGGTAGAGGGAGTGGTGTGCACACAGAGCCTTTGACAGACAGTGGGCTGTGGCCGCAGGGTCCAGGAGCTGGGAAAACCCAATGTGACTAGAACGAGAGCAGGATGAAGAGGCATGTGAAACAGGCCTTTAACAGCTGCAAAGCCTTGGGCGGAACGCTCAGGCTTTCCGAGCCGCCCACCCAGAGGCACAGCCTTGACTGCCTGCAGTGTGCTTGGGGTTCCCAGTGTGCCCAAGGCATTTCCTGGGTGCCCAGCATCGTGTTAAATGCTAGGAGCCCAGAGATGAATGACAACAGGTGCAGTCAAGATGAAGTGACTGAAATAGAAGGAATGGGCTCCCTACGGGTCCTCGGGATGTTTGGTGCAGGCGGGACTGCAGACAGTTGCCCTTAAATGCGGTCAGAGCTACGATGAAGTAATTTGGGGAGTTAGACGAAGGTCTCTAGCAGCCCTTGGGACTGGAATGTTCCCGTGCCCTCGCCTCCAATCAAACGCATTTCAGAGGAGCGTTTCATGTTTTAAAATGGCAAGAAAAGGAAGTGAGCAGAAAATAAATTATTTCTAGATTTTTTTATTACATAATTCTGGCTGTTCATCAAAACTGAACTTATTTTCTTCTTTATTAACATATTTCTCTATAACGTTCGTATACTCGGGGTGCCCCTGAGAAGAGCATGTTTTCCTGACTTTGGAGTAGTTTGGCAGTGACTTCAGTGTCGTGTTGGACAGAGCGTGTGAGCTCCCTCGTTGGGATGTCGGCATCGGTGGAGAAACAGGAAAATTTCGTAGAGGAAACGCCAACTAGGCCTTGTCTTTAAAAGTATTGGTTAGGAAACAGGCTCTGGTTTTGGTATTATAATCCCTCATTTAACAGAAGCATAAGTAAGATTTTCCTTCTCTCTTGTCTGCCATGCATGTATAAGCATTTCCAAGACCAGTGGTAGTGGGTTCAGTACCCTGATCCCTGATTGCTACAGTATCTATTTCACATGTCACCTGCAGAAAGGAGGAAAGGAGATAAAAGGAACGCACACTCATTCCTTCCTGGAGTGTCACACATTTTTGCTCACATGCCATTGGTTAGACCTAGTCACATGGTGAGCTTGCTATAGGGAAGGCTGGGAACTGTAGTCTTCAGCTGGATGACCATGTACCAGAGGGTCTGATTATAAAGGAAGGAGGGAAGAATGGATGTTGGAGATCAGGCAGCAGCATAACATAAATGACAGAAAGACAAGGCCAAGATGGCAGCCAAAAACAAAAGCTAAGGAAGACCTTCTGTAAATTTTCCAGGTTTTCTAATGCCCATTTTACAGAAAAGGAGCAAGGAACACAGATAAGTTAATGTAGATAAAGTGGCACACGAGGCAAGTTTTGGGAGCAGTCCTACCCTGGAGGCAAGCAATAAAGAAGTGTATTGTTTTTGTTTAATTTTGTCTTGTTTTAGTTGGCTTTGATTTGAGTTTTTGAGACAGAGTCTCCCTTTGTAGCCCAGGCTGGCATGAACTTGCTGTGACCCTCCTGTCTCAGCCTCTGGAGTGCTGGGGTTACAGGAAGGCACCATCACACCCAGCTGCAAGTTCACTGTCTTCGTAAGACTTAAGAAACCCATGGGAGCCTTCCCCTGCCTTTCTCTCTCACCCCCTTCCAGTAATTCTAGTGCTATCTGTGATCAAGTGCTTCCCGCCGCTGAGGCAGGCCACTCTCTCCCGCCTTGGCATTGCAGAGGCAGGGCCGACACTGTTGTTTCCCTGGTTTCTGACTTGGAACGTACCAGTGCGTCTACAGCTGGTCTAAAACAGTGGTTCCCAAACTCGAATCCACACGATTCAGAACCACGTTGGAGTTCGTTAAACCTCAGACTTTTGCACCTACCCCAGAGGCTCTGATTCAGCAGTCCTGTAGTGGTGCAGAGAGTTTTAGAGTTTCTAACAAATTCCCAAGTGGTTTCTAACAAATTCCCAAGTTTTAGAGTTTCTAACAAATTCCCAAGAATTTCTAACAAATTCCTAGAGCACCCGAAAATTCTTAGAAGTGACTGAAGAAAGTTAAAAGAATCCAAATAAATGAATACTTCATGACATGCGGATATTCGAGTTCGAATTTGCAAGTCCCTCAATAAAGTCATGTTGGACCCCTACCTCAGATACTTATTTACATGTGGCTGCTTTTGTGTCGTAACTGCAAGCTGAGGGGTTGTGACAACACATTTTGGTCCCCGAAGCAGAAACTATTTACTGGCGGAAACTTTATGGAAAAGGTTTCCTGATCGCTGCTTTTTTGGTTCATATCATCTTCTTCATAATGTAAGACTGGAGGTAAAATTGCTACAGGTGGAAGTCATCACAATTAATCATTCCTTTTATTTTTCAAATAGCAGTCTATAAAGCTCCAGTGTTTGGGTTTAACGCTGGTTTCGAGTAGAGCCTTTCAAGAAGGGAACACCCCTGAGAGTGGTAGCTCATTATTTAGTTAATAACAGCGTAAGAAAGCAGTGTGGTGTTTAGCAAAAGGCAATGGCTCGAGAAAAAGGGCCACCGAGATTCCCAAATGCTGCAAATGTCTAGTTTTCCCAGCCTAATTTCCCAGCGTGAAAGAAGCTCATACAGTCCAACCCATAGTATCAAAGTTCCCACCAGGCAGAATTCCCTGGACTTGGGCTCAATGTGACTGCTCCTATTTGCTGGGTTCCCAAAGAATCAAAGATAAGGATTAGAATGGTCAGGTTCGCATAGAGAATTGTTGATTGTGTTTTATCCTTTTAAATATTTGTGAGTCATAGACAGCTGTGCACTCAAAAATATTGACTACATTGATCTCTGCCCACCACAGAAACAGCCCATGTGGGCTGCGGGGAAAGGCAGCTGAGGAATCATTGAAATGAAGATGTCGCCGGCAGAAGACACGGCACACCCCCCACGCCCCACCCCCACCTCAGAAGCAAGTTCAGACTGAAAACTCACGAATGCCAGTCAGCGAGAGGAAAAAGTACTTTTGCAGCCCCACTCTGACATCAGCACACAGGCCTTGAGTCCAGCAGTACATTCCAGGGCAATGAGAATGCAGATTTCTGCGACATGGCGTGGATTTTACAAGGAGTAAGTCAGAGCAAAACGGGTTCTGAGGCCTGAGGTGCTAAAGCGGCCCCTTCATCATTCAAGGGAGAGCAAGACGTTGCTTGCCAAGAGCGCTGCCTTTGCACGGGCGGGCGGTCTGTGTCCTGGAGGCGCATGTTTATTCATCCTCCCCTTGCTCACTCAGTCCATCTTCTAGTCTGCTCTGGGCGGGCTCCTCCGCTGCATGGCGGACACCGTGTCTCTGCCCTCAAGAAGTCTGGGGCAGCGATAGTCATGTATTTGAAGGCTGCGCATGGCAAAGACCTTCAACTGCTTTATTTTTCCAATAGCACAGACCCTGGCACATAGTAGGGCTTCAGACAGCGTTCATTAAGCAGATGACTAGAAGAGTAAGCTGACTGAAGCACAGAGAAGGTTAAAAAAATGAGCTGGAATCTTCTAAGAACAAACAACTAACTCAGCCAGGAAGGTTGGAAAGCATGAAAGAGCAGGTGAGATTTGATATGGGCGTTGAAAGATGCACATAAGTTTAGGAGGTAGAGAGAGGTAGGTAGGTAGAGACAGACAGGGAGCACTGTGTAATGGTCCTTCTGGCAGAAGGACCAAAGGATGGGTCTTCCCGTATCCTTTTTGGAAATTGGCACTTTACTCAACACAGTGACGCCTCTTCGTAAATGTGCCCATCTTTTCTAGAATTTGGAGTGATGTTCGGAACACAAAGCTCCATCCAGCTGCCTTCTCTGTCACTGTTTCGAGCTTGCCATTAGGGCGGTTGTTTTGTCCCATGTAAGGATCTGAGGAGCCTGCAGTGAGTGGGTGCAATGATCTTTGCCTCTCAGAGCAGGGCAAGGGGGCCTAGCATAAGCCCTGCACAGACCTGGCCAGGCGGAGGGCCAGGCAGGAGGGGAGGGGCTGGCATCCCGGGAGGGAATGCTGTGTGGCCTACCTGGGAGAAGGGGGAGCCATTGGGCTTCCATCCACATTTCCACCGCTGAGCCCCAGCAGGGCTGAGACCCTGGCACGCCCAGCTTAGGGTACAGAAGCGGTAGTTTGGCACAACTGGGAAAACCTGCTTTGGAGTTAAACATTTATTCACACACTCACTCATCGAGCTAACATTTACTGTGCACCTATTATGTTCTGGGTATCGGGTCTAATTGCAAAAAGGCCAAGTATAAAGTGATGGTCTTGCAGAATTTATGGTCTCACAGAGAATGATGATAAAGAAATATCACTGCTTATTGAGTGTTTGCTACGTGCCTGGCATTTTCGGTACTTTATATATACATGTAATACATTTAAAGCTCAGAAGAAAACGATATTACCATTATACTCCCATTTTACAAATAGAGAAATCAAGTCACAGAGACTTTAAACAAGAGTTAGAACTGGGGTCCGGATCCTCCAGCCCTGGAGTTTGGTTCACGCCTTCCAAGGGGTGCCATCTTAGAATGGAGAGTGAACGGGGCTCCGGGAGAGCGGCGGGCAGGTGCATTTACTATGCCACCCAGGAAGCCTCCTCCGAGCAAGGGCAGGCGGGCCGCACCACGCTAAGAAGGAGCCGGCCATACCAAGGCCCGAGAGGAGGCCCTGGAGGGAGGAGGTGTGGCAGAAGCCGGCTGACAAGTCACGAGCAAGACTTGGAGGGGCTCGGGAGAGAAGAGGGGGTACTGACCTGGCAGCCCTGCCCTCACACGGCTTCACTTTGCCAAGTCTCAGTTTGGGCCTCTGGAAAATGGGGACAGAATTTTGAAGAGAGGTGATAGAACGTATTCGCCCAAAGCCTGGGGCAGAGATAGCACTTGATCCACATGGCCAGATGAATGAGGCCAGCGCCTGCCCTCCGGGGAGTCACCGGCAAGAGAAAGAGAAAGACCAGCAGGTCGCTACTCTGCACCATCGTCTCCATTACCAAACGTTTCTCATCTCCAGGAAACCTTGGCATCTGGGCCGTGGGTTACTTCTTGAAGTTGTTTTCCCTTTCAAGAGAAAACTGTGTGGCCCTTTCTGTGCCATCAGCCTAAATCCCAGTGGCCAAGGACCTTCTGGACCTCATCATTGTCATCATCATTACAGTCACCATCACTGTCACCTTCACTGTCTCCACCAGCACCCTCCTTGCTCTCCCTTAGAAATACTGTGTGCTGTGCGGTCCCTTGCTGTGAGTGCCTTGCACCCGCGGGTCCATTCAGTCACCCCAGCAGCCTCTGGGGTTGATTCACTGCGTCCCTCATTTTTCAGAAGAGGAAGCTACGGTATGGAGTGTTTGAGTGACACCACGGTCACGCAGCTGGGCGCTGGATCGGAACGCAGGCCCTACCTCCCCCCACCCGCGGTGTTTCCCACCACTGTGCATTTTGCCTCTCGGCACAATCTTTCTGCTACTATTTGCATCGGGTTTTTCCCTTTGCCTCAACTCACACTATTCACTCAAATCAAACAAGAACTTGTGAACTGCTGCCACTGATGAATACCAGTTGTGTTTGTCGTAAATAGAGGATCGCAGTGCCATGCAGAGGCAGTCACAGAAAACTGGCGTGAGAATCCTCGCTGGACACATTGTCTGGGGAAGTCTCTGAGCCCGAGGTTCGCTCTCTCCTTGCAAAAGGGAGAGATTCCATGTATCGGGGATGGTAAACGCTCATCGGCACAAAGCTCACTTTTTTTTCAATTTCAACGGAAAAAGTAAAAGAATGGAAAAATAAATGTCATCTTCAAGCACCACATGAAATTATACCTCTACCCCCAACCTGTCACTCCTCTGCAGGAGAGACTGTGGTAGCAGGTGTCCAAGCTCTGTGTCACTGGGCTTCTAACAAGCTGTGTGTCACAGGCACAACTTTGTACCCACCCTGAGGGACGAAGGTGTTACCGTGGGCCACGCTCACCAAGAAGTAATTGGCTGGCCAATTCCAGTCCACCAGAAATGTTCCTTTAGACAAATTAAAAAATAAGTTCTATTATGAAAGTGAGGTTTTCATGTAAGTTTATTGAACGTAAAAGATTCTGCTTCTGAAATTAATTCAACAACTTACACTCAACAGTATTTGCACAGTAATTACTATATACCATTGCTCTGATGTAATAGATTTATCCCTTCTTCCTTAAGCAAGATTATACTGAAGCCGCTACAAACTGTGAGCTGAGATAAAACTTTCCTCCTTTAAAAAAAAAGAATAAAATGTTCAAATGTGCAGCCTTTTTATGGTGTAATGGTCATACTAAAATTCATCTTTTTTGTGTCCATCCATAACCAAAAAAACTTCTCTGGCAGTTTCGCTGATCTGTCCATTATATTTCCAAGTCTGGAATGTCTACCAGTGACCACAAACCTTGCAGAGCTTTCGGTGGTACAGCCTGCTGTGGCACTTGTTTGCCGCCACCAACATACTAAGTGGTTCCCTCTGAGCTCAAGAATATTGGTATCCACGTGTGTGATTCTTTACGGAAATGTCTGCAGATGTAAGCAACGGGAACCTGCAGGAGACAAACTGAACGAAGGGTTGTATGGGCACCCAGGTTGGACACCAGGGCAAACCCAGGGAGAGACGGGTCTCTGCGCGTGGGCACCGCTGGCCTCCAGTGCGGAAATGTCAGGTTCACTCGGCACCTGTGTGCCACCGAGGCATCCAGCCGTCTGGACGCCCTCTCCCAAGGACTGCCAGCCTCTAAGGTGGACGAGTACCTGGGGTGGTGCTGTTTGTTAGTTTTTAATTGTATGACTTTTTTGTGTCTGCAGAAATAGAAAAATAAAGGGCATTTTGAAGGAACTGCCCTCATCTGTACCATTTCTACCTGCTCTTAGTGCTCTGCTTTGAGAATTGAGGGGTGGGCGGGGGACACCCTAATAGAAGGGAACGCAGCACCCATGGGGGACTGTAGCTATCGACAAGAGAGTACTCCGAGTGTAGGGTTGGTCCCCAGCCATTTAAATCAGAAATTGTTCGGCGACTGCCTTCTGTGAGTCAGGAACTGAGCATAGGAAAATGGATAAGCCAGGGACTTATCTCGAGTGAGCTCATTCTACTAACAGATAATCCAGCTCCGTTTGTAGGTACTTAAGATCTCAGCATTTGTGGGCTTCTAATTGGTATTTCAGTGTATGTATTCCTTTAGGAGCACACAGGATAGAGGTATAGTAACTTATCTTTCTTCTGGGCCATAAATTTGCTTTGTGTTGCAATTTCAAAAGGGAAAAAACCAGTCAGTTGGTCACTAAATATCCTGAGTTAACTCCCAGCGTGCACCTCACAACACCACTTTGTTCTTAGGTCAAGCATAGTGGCACATCCCTGTAATTCCAGCACTCAGGAGGCTGAGACAGAAAGATCACTGAGTTCGAGGCCAGCCTGGACTACAAAGTGAATTTAAGACCAGACTGAACTATATAGAGAAACCATGTCTCAAAAAGACAAAAATTAATAAATAAAACCACATTCTTGCCAGGGGTTTAGCTCAGCGGCGTGCCTGCTTGGTAAACGTGAGGTCGTGAGTTCAATCCCTGGTACCAAAAAAGAACAAGAAGAAAAAACCACATTCTCTCATTATTGAGTCTCAAAATGCTGGTGCTGATATCAGAGCTGTGCTTAACTATGACAAAGTATAGTGCCATCACCTTGAAGGAGTGACTAACATCGTTAGTCATGTTTGAACTTCCTTGCGGTATACAGGCATTGACAGAAAACATTTGACTCATGTAGGACAGTCATTTAGAGAAACCCAAGAATCTACATTAACAAGCTTGTGCTCACAGTTTTCCCAGTCTGGGAAGACCTTATGCACACCCCTTGCAAACTGACAGATGTCTACAGATCTACAATTACTATGGTCAAATTTTCAAAGATGGAAATTAGCTCCTGGGGTATGAATCAGGTGTCTTCGGAGGGACAAAGGAGAGAATATCTGGGAAATGTTTGAAACTGAGAAGGCTGTGGAAACCCAAAGCCACATGTACTGCACATGCAGTAGGGATATTTCTAACGATTAATGTGGACCAAATGGGGGTGCGTGTGAATTCACACCCTCACACCACCCCAAGTACACAGCACCTCGCAGACAGGCCCCTCCTGACCACATGCATGTTCATTCTGTCGCATGGGACTCACCACACCAGAACACACAGTTACGTTTCCCCTTTCACCTAGGAAAAGTGCTATCGCCTCGGCCCTGGACACGGAACCCCAGACGACTCTTAGATCCCTGAGTGATTCAGTCTTTCACCCCTCAGAAAACAAAGGCACCGGACCCAAGCCTGAAGCTAGGACACTTCCAGGAAGATTCTCTAAGCGATGAGTTAAGGGTCACCTTCCAGAGATGGAACCCTAGCCCTGCGCGTGGCTCTTCACTCACTGATATGATAAATAGTGATGTTGGGTGCACCCAAGTACAAAGCTGGGGCCAGAAAACTGGCAGTGAACAGTCCGTCAGACTGTTCGTCAGAGGAAGAGTCCGTCAGAGGAAGACCTTGCTCACAAGAGCTTATAATCTAGCTCAGAGAGAAAAAAGAAGAACATGAGAGGATGTGACAGAGCTCTGTTAAACTAGTGTCCACAGGGTGATCGAGGAATTCTGGGCAGCATAAACCCTTTCCAGTGCAGAGAGGTCAGCCAGCAGAGAAGGCAGGGGGTGAAACTCTGAGGCAAGCACGGACTTGGCATGGAAGGACTTGGCATTGGCATTACAGCCTTCTAAACTCGGGGGCAAGCTGGAGGAGGTGGTTCAGGAATCAGAAGTCCACAGAGAGTGCAGAGCACTGTGAGGCTTCAAACGGTCTTAACAGAGAGGGCTGGCATGTGCCCTGGTGACATGTTAGGAAAGACCACACCTGACAGGGGTGCTGCTCCATGACTCCAGGCCCAGTGATCATGACCAGGGGGAGGAGATGTGTGCCAGTGTCCCCAGATTTCCAGAAATCACATATAGCTTGGAGTTTTATGAAAAAAATCTACATAAACCTGTGAGCCAACTCAGCTTGCAAGTAATTAGTATCTCAACATTTACAGACCTGCTGTTATAATTTGCACTATGTCTTCTGGAATAGAGAGGTAATAACTTGTCCTCTTTTGTGATAATGATGTAATACACAGAGTTCTGACAAACATGTAAACTTTCCCAGACACCTATGCCCTAGCCAAAAATGATTGGTTATCATAAGCCATTAATAATTGATCCTTCTCCAGCTAGCGTCTGTGCTGAGGCATTTTCTTTTGCAATTTAATAGAAGAATTGACATCTTTCTATTTTGAACATAAAAAGATTGAAAGTCGTGTGGTCCCTTCTTCCCCTGAGTTGCCAAGTGGTTTCTATCCAGCATAAATGGTTAATCACAATAATGGTTCTAATTTGTATCATTAGGGTACTTGCTTTCTCCTTTTTTATTAGCATTATTATTTATTTCCTTTATCAGTCACTGTAAATCTTTTCGTGGCTGGCAGTAGACTAGCCATAAAGGAAATGATATGCTTCAAAGTCATAACCCTAGTCTCCTTGATACATGCTTTAGAAAGTTTACATTCACCATGACAGAGTGTGACTAGTTGGTTGAATCAGTGATTAAATGCGCTATTGTGGATCATTTCTACAAAATTTTAAGCTCCAGGACTTTGGCCAGGAATGCATCATGCAGGCAAGCTTCATTTCTGCTAGGAAATCAAGCTCTCTCATAAATCTGAGGTCTATTTTCATCAGAAAGGTTTTAAACTTAATATGAAACAGGAGTGTTTCTCATCACTTGAATGCATTTGCCAAAGAGCTTCAACTTCTGTCTCCTTTCCTGTTGAACTTTAAAAACTGGAGCAGCAACTGTCTGTTGAGACTGTTTTGTCTAGAGCCCAGCTGGAGACGGGGATCCAGCACCATCGTTTCAATTTTTGGTCCCCGGTTCAAAGCTAAACACCTTCTCTCTACCTTGTTCATTGCAGAATTAGCTTAAAAATAAAAGAGCTCTTCTCTTTGCCTCCTCCAAAGCAGGACCTACGGAGGTGGCGATTACACGGAGACCCAAGGCCTGTGTTTCTGAGCTGTGGCACTGAAAACCAGTCAAGACTGCATTCAGCTCCAGGAAGCCCTGCTCTCTCTCTTCCTCTGATCATCCGTATCAATTTCAGTCTCATGACGCTGACATTTACCGGCACAGCTGACCATCACCACATTGCAGTTATTAACCAGATAATCATCTGCATGTGGGATCTGGTCCTAATCGCCCGCCGCCTCTGGGCTAATTGTGTGGGTAATGGCCGTGGGAAGAGGGGAGAGGTGCCGGGCTCTGGAAGATACTTAGGCAGTTTTCTGTATCTGTTCTAAAAACAAGTCATCCGAAAACAGCGAGTACCTTATTTTTAATACTGTAAGTCATAAATGTTCACTGGGACGATTAAAACACAAAGGAAGCGGGGGCCGGAAGTGGGCAGGGGAGGGAGAGACAATGCGATGTTAAGTTAGATCCTTAGCATTTGAGTATACACTCACGTTCAAATTCTAGATGGAGCTGACACACTGAGGTGCTGGGGACGAGTCTGCCCCGCTCCCTGTTTTGTAAACTGTGTCACTGGAACGCAGCCAGGCCCCTTAGCTCACATATCCGCTTCACGTTACAATGCCACAGGGGCGTGACCGTGTGCTGCACGAAGTTTGAAACATTTATTATCTGTGATCTGGCCCTTTGCAGAATAAGCTTGCGAGCCGCTGACCTCAATGTCCCATCCCTCCGTACAAATACTCACACGCAGTCTCAGGAACACTTTTTCTCCCCGTGTTTTGGTTCGGTTCCATTTCTTAGCGTGAAATAATGACCGAGTCACAGGAAGTTGCCAGGATGTACGAAGAGAAACCTCCCGCACCCCGCCTCCCCGCTTCCGTCTCCCCGGTTGTATAACCATCAGGCAATGTCCAGGTCGCTTCTCACACGTAAAGGTGATACCAGCACAATGTCTTGAAAGCTAAGCAGGATGGCAGGAACCAGTCCTGGGCTGACCGAGGGAAGAGAAAGGAGAGTTAATACGCTTAGCAGACTGAGAATGTTCTGAGCCTAGCGTGGCCCTGCAGGCCCGAAAAGGCTTTTTCCTCTGCACCAGTAGGCACTCCTGAATCATCTTTTTTGTCCTATCTAGTTTCTCCCTCCTGCGCCCCATCATCTTGACACTTTAAAAAATGCATGAAATGCTAAAGAGTCAGAGATGACAGTGTACTGATAAGGCCCAGAAAGTCTCCACTCCTCCAAAGAAGGCGATTATTAAAGAGCAAGGTGACATTCAGTTTATCCAAATAATCCAGTTTGTCTGACAGCTGTCTGGGCTTCGTCTGAAGCACAGGAATCTCTTTCGCAAGCCTCTCCCAGGTGGCTGGGCTCAGTGTAAGCCACGTGGAGGGATGAAGTTCTTGGGCCTCAACCGTGAGGAGGAAAACATGGCAGGATTTCTCACAAGCTGTGCCAGACACATACGTGCTCTCGTCCAAGCCATCAGGCGTTAGAACTCGCTTCCTGGTTGTCAGGGCTGCCGAGCGCGAGTTAATGTTGGTGTCGAGTGATCCGGGCTGGTGGGAGGAGGGTACGGGCGTTTAGGAAGTGTGTCATACAGTTGGTGAGGAGTAGCCACCGTAGCTTTCGTTTTGTAACAAAGGATCCTAAGGACTGCAGTTCTAAAGCCGTCTGGGTAGCAGAGGATCACTAACCAGAGAGGAGCCAGGAAAGACCAGCAGCCCGTCTGGGACCAGCACAGCGGGGATCGTTCCTATTTTGTGCCCTGGTGGGAGCCAGCGTGGCTGGATCCTGCAGAACCAAGATCCTGACAGGTGACCCAGTGGAGCAGGTGGCCTGGCCATGTGAGGGGTGAGGAGAGACAGCCGTGCGTGGGCCATGCAGGTGTCAGCAGAAGGAAGGAGCAGAGGAATGGATGTTAGGAATGGAAGGGAGGTGGCGTTCGGCGCTGGATCTGTGGGTGGCAGCAGGTGCCTCTTACTGGTGGCCCATGGTGTGCAGGGCAGACAGCACCAACCGCCCAGCCAGCAGAGCGATGGGTTCTGACCCTTCATGTATCCATTGCAGTCTCCAACAGAGATGACGGTGAACTGGAGTGGAGATTGGTTTCCTTGGGACGGGAAAAGGAGCCACAGGGAAAGGACAGAGACCCCATCTCAGCAGCAGTGGAGCGGCTGCAGCCTCTAGGTGCAAGGTGGCAGGAAGAAGGAAGCCAACACACAGGGGAGTCGTTGAGAGCAGGACGGTGACATCTGCCGGGGAGCTGAGTCTGCTCCCGGCGGGAATGCAGAAGAGCGCTGGGGAGGTGACGCCTGTCCTGAGCCCCCTCCAGGCTCAGCCAGGGCACCGAGTAACGGACACGATGACAACCCTCAGGGCCGGGGAAGCCACCAAGAGGAGGGCAGGCCAGGATGGGAATGGGCTAGAGGGCAGCACAAGATTCCAGCCACCACGTGCCAGGCCCTGTGGGGCACTGGACACGCCAGTACACACAGCAGGCATGATCTTGCCCTCTAAAGCTTGTTCCCAGTAGAAGAAGACAGACAGCAATCAAGTAACTGTGGCTAAATGAAGTGCCAGAAAGCAGTCCCTGTGACCCTAGTTATTTCACACGGAAAGCCCCTAGCCTAGACCTGCGATCCAGAAAGGTCCCTCTAAAGTCCAGGCCTTCAGGGAAACAAGAATGCAATCACTACAGCAAGAACGTGGAAAGGTGTCAAGGGCAAATGGAGCAGCATGTTCAAAGGTCCTGGGGTGAGGTCCTGGGGTGCCTGTTTCAAGTCAGATAGAAAAGAGAAGGTGACTGATAAACATGCAGAACAAAGAAGTGGGTCTCACAATGTTTATGAGAGTTTTTAGTGGTTTTAAACGTGATCCTAAAAGTGAGGGGAAGAACCCAATGCATTTAAATGGGAGTGGATCTTGAAGGATCTTCCATGACATGCCAGCCCAACCATCCATGCACAGAGGCAAAAGCAACTTTGTCAGGGAACAGAGGAAAGAGCATATGGCTCTGAGGACAGGTTCATGGACAAACTGAGAAGGGGGACGAATTTTGCAGATGAACCAATATTCAAGGCCCCTTCCTTCTCTCAGCTTTGAAAAGAGCTGCTAAAGAGAAGGAAGAGAGAGAGAGAGAGAGAGAGAGAGAGAGAGAGAGAGAGAGAGAGAGAGAGAAGTGGGGTGCGGCAGGAGCAAAGCTGAAAGCCAAACAGACCGAGGAGGCTACAGGAGACTCGAGAAGTCATCCAGGCACAGGAAGGCATGTCAGGCTGCACTGAGCACTTAGCCCCACACCCACATTTCCTTTCCCTGCATAGTTGCACTTAGAGACTTCCCGCTGCCAGCTGAGAAGATCCAGAGAGCCCTCCACTGTTCTGGGACTCTCACAGCTGCGTGGTGTGAAACGGGAAGCAGTTTGTTTCATGTCCCTCAAAGCAACCAATCTTCCCTTCAGAATCGTCGGCCTGCAGGCCACTTGGTCTGACGTTCACCTCCGCCACGCCTGCATCAACTGCACGTGTGTGGGAGCCTGGGTCTCCCCTTTCTGCACTGGAAGCCTCACGAGGGCAGGCACACGTGTGCCGCCGCTGGGGTAATCCCGGTATCTAGAACAAGGCCTCCTGCGTTGTAGATCCTTACAATTTTGCTGACTGACCAAATGCTCAGTTTTGTAAATTCTGATTAAAATGCCTTAATCAGATCAGGATGTGCTGAGTTTCCAAATCCCGGGGGCAAGTAGCTGACCAGTTGATAGACTTGAGTATTATGTATAGAAAAAAGCTAGGTCATTGATTGAAAGACTCTTTGGGGCCCTTGAAGACCAGTTACATAGAGCCAATTTTGAAAAGCGGAGGAGGAGATCAGGTGGGCCGACCCAGGCCCAGGTCTGCGGGGTCACATTTCCTTCCACCCAAGAGGCAGAGACTCCACCCCCAATGGGTAGGAAAACCGTCCTGTCTTCCTCAGTGGCTGGATAAAGGCCTCTGCCCCCAGAGCCAGATTGCTGGAAACCAGTCTCTAGACTGGCCAGTGTAGCGTCCCCATGTTCTTGACTGAGTGGCCACTAGCAGGAGGTCTGGAGGCTGAGCGTCAGACACTGGACAGCTCAGAGCTGCTCCTGCTGGACCCCTGTTTCTGCTCATTCATTCGCCCATCTTTCCACAGAACATTGGCTGATAGAGCGGTGGACACAGCAGACACAAATGGGGCCCTGAAGGAACCTGCCTCCAGGGTACGACATCAGTGATAAACCATGCTTAGCGAGGCAGCAAGAGCTGGGAAAGTGAGGGGAAAATAACAGTGGGAGAGGGTTGGGTGGTGCCGAGGGATACGGGCCTCACCAGTGTGGCCGCGGAAAGGGATCATTTGAGCTAGACCCGGGCAGCTGATTATGGAAGCTGTGCAGACACAGGAAAGGGCATCCCAGGCAGAGGAGCAGCAAGTGCAAGGGCCCAGAGGCAGCAGTGTGCCTGGCGTGTGCCAGGGAGAGCAAAGAGGCAGTGTGGCTGAGGCAGAGAAGGGGAAGCCATGGACAGGACGGACACGTGGTCAGGAAGGGAGAAGGGAGAATTAGACAGGCAGTTCTAATCCCCGTGTGCCCCGTGAGCCAGGGGAAACTTAGGGCCTTAGGGTCTCCTAGAGAGATTGTGAAGAGTCCAACTTTATTCCAAATAAAGAAGTGGTGTAGATTTACCCATTCTTAAAGGATCCTGTGTCAGGAGGAATGGTGGGTCGGTGGGCGCAGGCCCCGAGGACCGGTGAGCAACTCAGGAGAGAGCGGGGCCAGATTCACAGCCAGCCTCCTCCAGCCGAGCAGCACGGCGTCATCAGCACACATCTCATCTCGGGAAGCAGCCTTCCGGTCTCCTCAGAGACCCCCAAATCAGAAACTCTGAGGATGGGGCCAGCAACGCGTGCAGACGAGCCCCGGCCACTTCAGAGGCTCACTGCCGTTCAGCTCCACCGGGGCTCGGACTCGGAGAGCTGAAGTGGGCCCAGTCTCCAGCTGCCTTTCAAATAGAGACCAGGACACCAGGCAAAGTGAGGCCGTTGTCACACAGGCCTAAGGCTCTCCAGTCTCCACTGTCCCCACTCAGCCCGCTCCGGACCCTGCAGGCATTTGGTTTTGCCCCCTGCCCTGGACCCATAGACGAAGGAAGTAGAAATCTCACTGATGAGAATCCCCTAATTTTCTTCCGTTAGAATATTTGTCTCGCATCATTTCCTTTTGTGAGTCAGTCCTGGGGTGCTGTGAAGTCCTTCTAGAGCCGGGTTCTTATTGTCCTGAACAAAGAATTGGTCAAAACTCATGCAAAATACAGTAGTGAGGTTTTACATTTATTAAAGGTAGGAAAAAAATATGCTTTGCAGGGGGAGCGTGGGTCACTGAAAGAGTTCACAGTGGCTACAGGCTCACGGCTGACATCTTCTGTATCCCTTGCTCTTTGGACTGATGTCAGATCTAAGGTACCCCATCAAAAACGGGCTTGACCTTGCCGGAACTGAAGATAGCATTCTCTCACTGGTCCCAGCCAGAGGGCCTGGACACCTGTCTGGCTTTCCATGGTTCACAGCTCACACCTCCCAGCCGGCTGGCCACACCCTGATCTCCTGCCTCACTTTTGCTGATGGAGCCATCTCTGCCCCTCTCAGGGAAGGAGGAGGCCTGCACTGGTGGTACAGGGAAGGGAGGAGCCAGTGGGCACCTTCCAGCTTGCCTGCGCTCCTCCGGGGAGCGCTCAGGGAGGCTGCTGTCACTTCTTACAAGCATGAGGGGGGAAACCACTTCATGACTTCTTCCTGTGCCGGGTGACAAAAGTTTTAGCTGCAAACTTCAGCTCCTCGCTGTGGCTCTCATTAAACACCGTCACATTAAGCCCAGACCGTGACCTGGTCTGCCGCCTGAGAGAATCCACAGTTAACACGGGGCATATAATCAGGACATCAGTGGACTTGCTTCTTAATTCCTGTAATACTTTCATCAGTTAAAAAAAACTCATTCCGGCCTGCATTAAGCTGGGAGGTGGATTCCATCGGGTAAGTGACAGGATTTGGGAAGGCTTTTATTTTCACATCAGGTAAAATGCAAGCATATGGAAGATTCAGTTTGTTTTGAGAGAAATGTTCACTGGGAAATGAAAGGCTGTGACCACTTTGTCCCACAGTGGCTGAGCCTCAGGAGGGCACAAGGAGGAGAAAGTACATTGCAGGTGAAGGTCATCTTACCCCCACTGCAACACTTCTTTGAAGCTGCTCGTTTCAGAGCGTCACGCCCAGGGAGGTGACTACGTACACGTGTGTGAGACGCTCGGGATGTCATAATTTAAATCAAGGCGCTACTTGGTCTGTAGTTACCGTACTTTATTAAATTTAAGATGCCCCTGGCTAGAATATGTGCCATTATACAGGGTTCTCTGTGGAAAACAACAGCTCCTGTGTTCCGTGGGATGCCATTGTTAGACGGTGTGTTCTTACTTCAGAGGTATGAAGCTGCCCACAGGGCAAGACCGTCCACGCTGTTGGGTCAGCACAGTGGGACCCACACAGACCCGCCTTCTCCCACTTCTTGCTGCTGAACCACCTTTTAGCATCACTGTCTGATTCTCACATTTGTCACCCGTGTAGCAAGATCTTCCTGTCACAAGGAAGAAGGCGGTTGTCGTAATTGCTCTTCTCTTGTTGCTGAGATAAAATATGCAGCACCTGAAGTGAAAGGAGGAAAGGTTTATTTCAGCTCAGTTTGTAGAGATTTCAGTCCATAATCAGCTGGCTCCAAAACAGGGCAGCATGGCAGAAGGACATAGCGGAGGAGAAACAGTTTACAACAGGCAGAAGGCAGCAAAGCAAAGTCCAAGCAGCAAGCAACAGCAGCAGCCCCCATTCTGTCCCTTATATTCTTTTGTAGCCCTTAGAGCAAGTAGCACTCACGCCCAGGATTGGCCTTCCCGTTACCCATGCCCAGAACTAATCCCATCGGTCCACTGATTAGTAATCACAGGTGTACTACCAGCATCATACACTTGATCCCAGTATCACACTCTTGATGCAGCACCTCTGAAAAGCCCCATCTATGGCCATATGAGGCTTTGAGGGGACATCTAGACATAAGCCATAACAAAGGTAACCAGTCAGGATTCTACCAGAGAAGAAACAGAACCCACTGGATTTATATCTATCTAAAGAAAGAATTTATTGCACAGGTATGGGGTGTGACTAAGTAAATCTGAAATCGCAGAGCAGGCCAGTGTGCTAGAAACTCACAGACAGGAGCTGGCTGCATTCCACAGGGAAGTTTCTTCTTCTGCAGGGCGCCCTCAGTTTTGCTCTTAAAGTCCTCAACTGATTAGGCAAGGCCCACGTACACTGTGGAGGATAGGGTCTCTTCCTGAAGAAGAGCTGACCGTGGACTTTAATCACATCACACGGATACCTAGATCACTGCTACGTTTTGCCTTCATCATCAGGGAAGGGGCTCTCCCTGTATTCTTCTGAAGCACACAGTGTCCCGTGACCACCACTCCTTGTGAGGCGGCAGGAGGTGAAGTGTTTAGTTTTTCAGCCTCCGTGGGAGAGTGTCTATACAGAAATCAGCTGATCGGTGATCAGATGCTGAGACAGCCAATCCATAGGCTCTTCCCTGACCTGTTTATTGGACACTTAATGAGTACAAGAAGCTGAATGCCCACACGTTGCACAGTTTCAATTCTTGTTAATCGTTACTGGTGATAATTACACAGCATTGACTCCCAGTGTGAAAAACTCATTCCCCTCCCATGCAGAGCAGCCAAAACTGCTTTTCCATCTAGAGCAACACTACAAAATATGCCCTATAAGTATTTAAGCTAAAAAATGAATCCACCTGAAGTGTGGGAAGGTAGCGTGGGAAGGTAGCGTGGGAGTCAGCAGGTTAGAACATGGCCCCTCGGTGGACCACTGGCTAACTCGTGGGCTCAATGCCACATTGCAGTCCACTCGGGTGGGTTGCAGTATGTGGCTTGTGGGTCACTTTTCATTTACTATAAGGAAATACCTGAGACTGAAGGCACTGCAAAGAGAAAGGGTTGATTTCACTCGTACATTTGGAGTTTGAACATCCAAAGAGCATGGCACTAGCTCTTGCAAGGGCCCTCGGCCACATCACATCTTGGCACATGGTGGCACACAGGGAGTGTTTCCTGAGGGAGAGAGAGCACGGTGAGACAGAAAGACAGAGACTGGGGAGGGGCCAGCCTCCCTCTTACAAGAGCAACTAACGCACGCTCATTAAACTAGGACGGCCCCTGAGGGCCCCTGGTGACCTGCAGACAGCCTGGTAGGCTCCACCACTTAGAGGTCCACCCCTTCTTAGTGTCACAGCTTTGGGAACACACTCAGACAATAGCAGTGTGATCTGGAAGAGTTAATAAAACTCGAGTGAACCTCCAGTTCCTCACATTTAAGACAAGGGTGCTGTCTGCGCCCACAACACGGTGTGACCAGGAAGTCACATGTGCTCCTGTGAGACTCTTTGCATGGTCACCCTCTTGTCACCAGCCTCCTCAACCACAGAGTTACTGTTACAGCAGCATTCAAGATTTCCCTGAGCAGAGAGAATGTTTTCACATAAAAGGAAGAGTGTTGCCGGGTGCGGAGGTGCACACTTGTAATCCCAGTACTCGGGAGGCTGAGGCAGGAGCACCTCTGATTTCAAGGCCCACTTCAGCTACAAAGTGAGTTCAAAGCCAGCCTGGACTGCATAGCGTGACCCTGTGTCAAAAAAAAGGAAAAGTGTTATTATGAAAAGAGGGGTGGAGGAAGACTTAACCCCCCATGTCTTAACACTCTGGGTCTCTAACGGGCTGACCAGAGCAGGGGAGGCTTAGCGAGGGCCCTTTGCTTTCAGTGAGGACTTTTTCCCCTAGACACCCATTGGTTCCCTTGCTGGAATGAAAATCTCTGGGATAGTATCCCCTGTTCCTAAGGGAGGCCTTTGGGCACACTGGTTAAATAACCAGCCCCAGACCAAACGAGTCGTAACCGGCTGTGCTAGATTGGACATCGGGAGGGGTGACTTCACCCGCTGGGGGATCGTGGGCAGTGCCAGGAGCTGCATCTGCTCCCTGTGGCTGAGGGGCCCTGGCTGTACTACTGCCATCTAGCAAGCGGAAGCCAGGGAGCAGTGGAGGAGAAACTGCAGATTCTCTGCAGGCCCTGTCACTCTGGTCCTACCGCAGGCCCCGAGGCTGGGGCACCACATCAGTGATCAGAAGCAGTGACAAAGCCCTTGTAGCAGAGGACAAATGTGTTGGCCCCTTAAGGCATCGATGACAGGAATGGATGCCACATGCTTTCTCTTTGAACCACTGAGAGATAAGAACAGAATACTAGACTGGACCAAAGTAGCCAAGTGATATCTGTAAGGATTACAAGTCTCAGTCCGTAAATCCAGGAGCAGAAGAAACGAAACTTTCCCTATGTTCTTTCTCAGTTTCTATTTCAAATTCCTATTCCGAGTGGCGGCCACTTAATTTTGGAATTCAAGACTCTTCCCCTTTCAAAGCGATACGAGAGGTACCTTGTCCAGAACACGGAGCACCAGGGCAGGCCTGGGGGTGGCGTTACCAAGGTGGCTGTGTTGGTGGGGGTTGTAACCGGCCTCAAGCTCTCCGGGACCAGCCCTGTCACTAGCTGTTTCTGAGCTCCCTGGGTGCTGTGAAGCCTTGTCACATTTGGCTCAGCCTTGGACTTGTGAGACAGCTGTACCCTTCTCTCCTGGAGACACACAGGGCCTCTGAGTGGTAGCCACAGCCAGCTGGAGGATGGACAGGGCCCAGTGCAAAATGCAGATGCAGGAACTGTTGTTCAAAACGTATGAGGCAGGGGGCAGAGCTCAGTGGCTCAGTGCCTGCCTGGCAAGCACACGGTCTTGAGTTCAATTCCCAGTACAAAAAAAGAAATATATCAAAACATATTAGGCGTTTCAGGATGGCGGCAGCAGGGCATAAGCCAAGCACAATCCCTCTGTGGGTGCACAGGACAGATGCCAGGGAAACTGGCCCTAAAGAGACCTTTGGCCCATTTGCTTACTGTTTTCCTTTTCTCTCCTTACTGAAACAAAACACCCGACACTCAGAATTAAAGAAGGAAAGGTTTATTTAGCTCACAGTTTGTGGAGGTTTCAGTCCATACTCAGCTGGCTCCAAAGCAGAGTGGCACATGGCAGAGGGGCAACAGTTCAAGGCAGCAGAAGACAGCAAAAGCAACAAGAGAAAATGTGGGGAGAGAAAACCTTTTACTTCCTTGTACACAGGCCGCCCACCCTCTGGCAGACGGAGCGCTCACACTGTGCCCTCCTCTTGCACAGGCTGAGGATGTTTACAAAGTGGGGACCCCGGTCCCCTGCCGAGTCACTTGGTTAAACTTTTAAACTTCTCAGGCTGACACAGTGAGCGACCATTACACTTCTATCCCTCGCAGCCATTCCGCTGTCCTTCTTTCGCAGCTGCATTGGAGCCAGGAAAACTATGGGGACTTGTGCCTTTCTTAAGCATTGCTGAGGAAGGGATCCAGGTTATTATTACTTGCAAAGCCATGCAAAACTGTTAGCTCTGCTATCATTTCCTCTTGCTTGGGAACAACAGGCAATACTGACTCCCCAGCTTTGGTCTGCACTACCACCTGCTGTGTGTCCGGTCGGGTCCAGGAGGGAACATGCACTTTTTAATGGTATCTTGTCCTCTGCCTGAGTTGTCTCAGGAATCATGCATTTGCAAATCCTCCGGTAAACTCAAATTCCTTTCCTATCATTTTAATGTGATCATCTCTCCCCAGGGCAGCCAATCCAGGGATACTAGGAAAAACAAGGTTATTTTCTAAAAGTATCGTCCCACCATGGCAATGGACCACTCATGGTCATCTTCCCAAAGTATTCTGAGCAGGTTACTTCCAAGGACAAAGAAACTCACTGGAGACTGCATGGGAGAAATTTGGCTGTTGAGCTCTAGGAAGGCCCCCCTGCAACCTTCCAGGCCTGGGTTCTGTCTGCTCGAGGAAGTCCTCCCGAATTTCACCTAACTTGAGGTAGTCAGTCCTTCTGAAGCTCCCGTGACCTGACAGTTGGACTTCTCAACCTTCTCCTCTCCCTTCTTGTACTCTAGACATACGGGAGCCAGCAGTGGGTAATGAGAAAGTCAAGCCTCGGGGCTCAGGAGATGGACAGAGGTTGGGTAGGTCCTAAATCTGTGTGCACATAGACAATCTGTCTGCACTCTCTGAATCTCAACCTGACCTGAAAAAAAAAACTCAGACAAATGATTCCTCCTCTGCTATCTTGTTAACTGTTGTATTTGCCATTGTTATACATTGCTTATTATTGTTATACAGGCTTGGAATCTTCTACTAGACTGTACATTCCTTTAAGACGAGGTGTTATTATTTGTATGTCCCACCAGTCCCAGCAGAGGACAGCCCTTAGCGCTTAGTAGATGCTCAGTAATACATGTTGGACTGCGAGTGAATTCCCTGCCTCAGTTTGCTTTTCTGTGAGGAGAGAGATAGCAAGTCAGAGCTTGACACAGGTCCCCACCTGTGCCTGCAGTCACCCGCCTTCCAGAGCATCAGCAAACAATGCAACCCCTAATATTAACTGGGTTTCTGAGTTGTGTCAGGCTCTATGCTAAGGGAAGGTGACCAACCCTCTAGGTTACCCAAGACAGCGATTTCCTGCAACACAGGACTTTCAGCTCTAAAATTGAGAGCTGCTCAGATAGATAGAAGCAAGTTGGTCTCCCTAGCCTAAGGTTTTTCATCTTATTTTTGAGAAGTTCTGGATTCGCAGAAAAATTAAGAAGCTACAATAAAGTTTCCATGTGCCCTTCACCCAGTTTTTCTTTTTATTAATGTCTTTTATTGCCATGGTTTAATGTTTCTTATTTGTCCCAGCTAATAAACCAGCATTGATACAGTCTTATTAGCTAAAATCCATACATTTTTCAAATTTCCTCACTGCTATAGTTTGGATATGGAGTCTCCCGCAATGCCCATGTTTTTTTTTTTTTTTAATTTTAAAGAGAATAAAACAAAAGAGGACAGAACAAAGCAGATCAGAACAGAACAACATAAGCAACACAGCACTTTACAACAAGACAAATGGATATTAACAGTAGCTACCATAATGTCTCTTTCTTTGCAATAGCTGAGCATGGCTTCAAATACAATATCAAACATAACAAAATATTATAAAACCATTCAAAAGAATGAAAGAATTACAGGGTATTCTGAACCAAATAACAGAAAATGATCAATGGCTACTATAATATCTCATTTTCCATAAAAAAATTTGTTTATACTATCACATCTATTAAAATCCCAGTAAGACACAACATGATAGAACCAATGGTAATAGAAGAATAAAAGCATGGTAGGACTTCAAAGCAAGACAATATTAAATCAGCAATGGCTGCCATAATGTTTTGTTTTCTTCAGAACAGCTGTTCATACCATCACACATAATAAAGTTAACAAAACAGAATAAAAGCATTCCAATTGATGAATGAAAACATAAAAAGGCTTCAAAGATATGTAATGGGGAATCATGATTACCATAAAATCTTATGTACTCTTACCATTTCTCATATTAGGGAGACTATACGGTATTTACACATGTGAGTTTAGTTTATTTCGCTTAGGA
>PVJX010010521.1:0-44141 GCA_004027295.1 Dolichotis patagonum
ACATCCTGGCGGTTCTTGCTGAATAGTAACTTCTTTCATTTAACTGGATTTCCTGATCTGAGAGCTCTAAATGGCCCATATGCCACTGAAGTCAGATGGAAGGACTCTACCTTTTCATGAAGAAAAGAAAAGAAGGAACAATGAACGCAGTCATAGAGTGAGATTAAGGGCATGCAAGCTGAGTACTTCCTACCAGGTATGTTCCTCGTTTCTTTCTGAAGAGTATTGTCCATTGCTTTTCTTTCTCATTTTTATTTTTCTGTTTTTACTTTTATTCTCACTTGTTCAACAAGCATTTATTAAGCCCTCTTTATGTGATAAGCAGTCTGCTAAGTGTCTCGAGGTTCAAAGATGAAAATTATTTTCACATCTTCCTCTAGGAAGAAACAGACAATGCACCGCAAAGAAAAAACAGATAAGTAATTGTAACACATGACCATCCTTTACATTGTTCAAGTCTCGTGTAGCCATTGCTACTCCTTAATGTATTTCTTAATTTTCAGTTGCAGTCTCCACAGAGCCAATCTCACCCTGGTTGGCTCAGGATCTGCAATCCCTGCCTACAGTCTTGCAAGGAAGGGCATTCAGTATGTATGTTTTTGATAATGAAGATATAGACTTGTATATAATGACAACTAATCCATCTATAGATTGCAAACACTTTGTGCAAAGGCTGTGTCTAATTGTCCATTTTGTGTAGCAGCTAATCCACTGGGAAAATCTCTTAAGTGCTTCAAAAAAAAAAAAGTGTAACAACACTCCCCTGCTGCCACCTGGTGCTTTATTTACACCAAGTCACACTCAGAATAATAGATGATGCCACTGAAAGTCATTTCCCTTGTTCAACTGCAAAAATACAACCCTATCCCTTTACACATGTAAATTCTCTCTCTGTCTCTGTTTCTCTCTCTCTCTCTCTCTCTCTCTCCTTCATTGCTTCTCTCTCGGCTAGACCAGTGAAGATACGGAATCATCTTTTATTTCTTTGTATCTGACCCACTGCTACCATGATAGCTGTGATAAAGAACTATGTTCAATCAAGGCTAGGGAATGGGGCTGCTGTGGCTTAAGTGAGTGCCCCCTCAAAGGCGCATGTGCTTAAAAGTGTGGTTCCCAGGGTGCTGCTAGTGGGAAATGGTGGAACTCTGGGAGGTGAGGCTTGTGGGAGAGTCTCAGGCACACTCTCTCCAAGGGTCCTGTGTGTGTTCCTGTCCCCGTTCCTCACTCTCTTTGACTTTCTAGCCATGAAGTGAGTAGTTTTGCTCTGCCACATGCTCTTGTCATGATATGCTGCTTTGCCTGTGGCCCAAAGCAACAGGGTCAACTCCCAAGCTGTAAAAATAAATCTTTTCTCTTTATAAGTTGATTATCTTAGGCATTTTGTGACAGTGAAGAAATGCTAACAGAGGAGTAAAGATATTATGACTAGAAAAATTTTTTTTCTGAATGACAAAAATGTGCTACAATAATGAATCGAACTTTGCAGAGTTAAACGTTAATGAAGCATGAGTTTGTTAGTTATTTCATCACCAAATATTTTTGGACACCTATAATGTAAGAGACACAATTCAAAGCTCTAATTAACAAGAGAAATACATTATCTGCTCTAAAAGAAGTTATATCATTCTGTGGAGAGTCCTACTAAATTCCTAAACAAATAAGTAAAATAATATCAGGCAGGAATCAGGGAAAAACATACATAAAATATGAGATGTGACTAAGATGTTGCTCCAATTGTGATGGCCCAGAACAGCCATTCAGAGGAGGTCTCACTTGAGATAAAGAGGTGATATTGATGATGAGAAAGAGGGAGCTCAGGGCATTTCAGGCAGAAAGGGCAGCACAGGTCCCAGAAGGAAAACACTGCCATTTGCAGGGGCGGTAGGAAGGCCAGGGTGACCAGAGAAATGTAGCTGAGTGAGGAGTAAGTGGAGAATGCGGAGGCTGGAGAGGGAGGCAGGGTTGGACCAGGAAGCACCTGCTGACTGTGAATTTGTTTTGATTCTACAGGCAACCCTCCAGCTCATGAGCTCCCCTTCTTAGTGTCAACAAACTGGAGAGTGCAGGCATTTGGAAAAAGAAAATTATACCTTTGCTAAGCCTATGCAGACTTTTTCTTATCATCCCCTAAACCATACAAGGGTTATTTTCATGGTGTTTACATTATATGCATTATAAATAATCTACAATAATTTAACATATATGGGAAAGTGCATAGGTTATATTATGAATACCAATGTTATAAAATTTTATATAAGGAATTTCAGCACCTGGGGCTCTCACTATATAAAAGGGATCTCAAAATCAGTCTCCCATCAATACCAAGAGATGACTGTGTATGCAAAGGCAAAACCACTATAGCCACTTTAAAATGTTTTAACACAAAATAATTGTATACATTGCTGTGGAATGGTGTTATATTTTGATACATGTATCTAATATGTAATGATCAAATCAGGATACTTAGTACAAATCCACACCCCTCGAACATTTATCATTCCTTTGAGTTGGGAATGTTCAAAGTACTCTCTCCTACCTATTCTGAAATTTACAGTAAATTATTATTAACTTGAGTGACCCTGTTATACTATGGAACACTAGAACTTACTCTTGCTATCCAACTGTAATTCCATAACAGCTAACCATCCTCTCCCTTTCCCCAGCCTGCTACCCTTAGAAGTCTCTGGTAACTGCTATTCTACTCTGAACTTCTATGAAATCAACTTTTTTAGCTTTATAGATGAGAAGATCAGGTATCTGTCTTTCTGTGCCTGCTGTTTTACTTATCGTAATATCTTCCAGATTCATCCATGTTGCCATAAAGGACAGGAGGATTTTATTCTTTTTGTAGCTGGATAATTATCCATTGTGTATTTATGCCACATTTTTCTCACCCATTCATCTTTTGGACACTTAGGTAAGTTAGTTCCATTTCTTGGCTGCTGTGAATAGTATTACAACAAACATGGGGGAGATGTCACTCAACGTACTAATTTAAATTCCTTTGGATACAGATCCAATAGTAGAATTGATGGACCAATGGTAGTTCTATGTTGAGTTTTTAAAGGAACCTCAATATTGTTTTTCATAATGGCTGTACTAATTTACATTCCTGCTAACAGTACATAAGAGTTTCTCTTTCTCCAGATCTTTACCAGAATAGTGTGTGTGTGTGTGTGTGTGTGTGTGTGTGTGTGTGTTTCCTTAGTATGAATTCTAACTGGAAATGACGGGTCATTGAAAATCACTAGGTGAATGACACAATGCTCTGCTCTTCTGACTGATTCCTCTGGAGGATGGATTACAGGTGGAGAAGTGGCAGTCCAAGACCAGTTAAAAGGCTATGGCAAAGAGAGGTTGATATGCTATAGCAGACCGTAGAGATGAAAGAATTTTTCAGCTTTGAGATACACTTTATTTTGTATATAGAGTCCAAGGCTATATTGGAGACCTAGATATGAAGATACAAATGAAAAAAGGAATCAAATAGGGCTCCTAGGGCAAGCAGGTAAATAGGTAGCGACCCTTTGCTAAGATGGGAAGGCTGGGGTGGGGAGGAAAATGTAGGGGAGGAGTGGGGAATCAATATCTCTGTTTGGCCAAATTAGGTTTGAGATTTTTCAATTTCCAGATGAAGAAAATAGGGTAGATACTAAATCCAGAGATACATCTCCAACCGGAAGTGGTGAGCGTGTAGATAGCTCATAACATTGTTTGTTCACCTTACTCTGCCTCATAGCTCTACATAATATCTTTACCTGATACCCCCTGACCTCGCTCTCAGAAAGGCCTATCTCCACTGCAATATTTACGAAGTGAAAGACTGGGAGGTGTGGTGAAAATCTGCTATCCTACACAAGTAACCCCATGCACAACCGTAACAAATCAGCCTCGTGAGGGCGCTGCTGGCCAGACTCTCATTTGTCAACAATGCACTAAGAGTGCAGAGACGTGAAAGGACCGGGCCTGAACCAACACTGGAACCTGATGTGTCAGCCCTCGGCATGGTGTCGCTCAGCACTTCTGCTACTGCCAGGATGGTCTGACAATTAGGGCCACGGGGTATGAGCAAGGTCAGGTATGTGGACACACCGTGAATTAATTTAATATCAAATTTCAAGTCTATTTGGGGAGTGTTCATCCTCTATCACTCAAAGCTGAGAGTTCTAGGTTTAGCACAGAACAAATGGGTCCCACGATTTTAAAATAATAATTCTTTCCGGGAAGCAGTCCGTTCACCTCTACCTCCAAGGCGTCTCGGAGTAATGTTTAGCTTTCATTCTCGGTCTGGGAAAGCACGAAGGCAGGCACCCGCGCCTTCCTCAGCCCTTGAGTGTGGCCACAGCAAGTTGAGGCACACGCCTTCCCGCAGCGCGCCACTAGAGGGCTGCAGAGATTCGCGGTGACTGGAGCGAGCCGCAAACTCAAACAGGTGAGCGCCTGGAGTACCAAACCCTCTCTTCAGGCTAAGGAAATCCGAGCCTCAGAAAGATTAAGTAGGGCTCCCAGGGCTACCTAGCTAGCTAATGGCACAGCCACAGTTCCATTGCAACCCTAGTTACCCAAAATTCAGCGTGATACATGGGAAAGTACAGTACATGGTGTTTGGGGCCAAGAATCCTGTTTCATTCTGCTTCATCTTGATTACTTAGTCAAATTTCCTAACTTCTCTGAAATTCTGTATCCTCTTCCGTTTGGTGGATGGTGAGTGCTTCTGCCATGCCACTGTATTTTTTTTTTTTTTTTGATACCGAGGATCGAACTCATGACCTCGCGCTTGCCAGGCAGGCACTTAAGCCACTGAGCTAAATCCCCGGCCCTGCCATGCCATATATTGTGTGCAGTGGCTAAGTTGCATAGTTGAGGGGCCTGGCACTTAGTAAACACTGCCTGGTCTTCCTTTTGAGGCCCTAGATTCTCTCTGACATAGCTCAACTTCATGAAGCAGCTTTTGGGAACAAGCAGCAACAATCCTGTCTGGTTACAATGCTTTTCTATATGTTGAAGTATTATTCATGAGGAGCATTACATACTGCTTTTAAAAACCCAACCAAAACCATAGGAGGTAGGTATATCTTTAACCGGAGAGAGGGGAATAAACCGACCTCCTGGCCATTGTCCTAGAGTTTGGTTTTCCAGACTCTCTTTTCATGTACCACTTGTCAGTAGATATTTGTAGATTGCCACTAAAGGCAAAGAAAGGTGTTAGACATCATAGGAGGATACAGGAATCCTTCCCTCATCAACAACCACCATTCTGTGCCAAACACTGCCATGATTTATCTTATTTTTTTTTCCACAACAGTGCTGCAAATCACGCATGATGAATGAGCGTGATTCAGAGATGAGGAAGCTGAGGAGTTAAGTAAATTATCCGAAGCCTGTTAGCTTTGCTGCCTTTTCTCCGTGCCCCCGGCTTTGATCTTCCATGAGACCCTCACCCCATAAACCTGAGCGCTGGAGAGTCCTGGGAAAGGGAGACTACTCTGCACCCAGGAGATACCAGAGGGCAACTGGAAGAGAAAAGGAACAGTGGCACATCCGCGTGATGTATGGAAACATACACATAGCTGGACAGGCTGTGCGCACCTGAGACCCCAGGGCTCTGTGAGGTGAGGCAGGATGGCAACTTAAGGAGTGAGCAAGACCCTGTCTTCAAAATAAAAAAGGGCTGAGGATGTAGCTCAGTGCGAAAGGCCCTGGGATCAATCCCGGTTCTGAAAACGCACAAACATACACATACGTATGTAGGACTGAGTTCTGTAGAACATTTCTTCCTGAAAGGAAGCAAAGTTAAAAGCTGCAGTGAAAGGGCTAATGCTGCAGTTGGAACACTAGTGTGCCTTACTACAAGCTCACCCTGGAAATTAATTTCACTTTGAGTTTTTCTAGTAAAAATAATAATAATAATAAAAAAATTTTAAAACCCTGCCTGAAGTATCTCCATGCAGTAAACAATAAAAAAGGCTCCAGGAACTTCCTAAAGCATTTAACACAGTCAAAGGCTGACCTGACTTAATTGGCAGGAAGAGGAAGGAGACAGGGAATCCCAGCTCCCTTCCGCCTCCCGCCTCCTGTTACCCACCTGGCAGGCTGCCGCTTAAAGATACTGGTGGCTGGGCAGAGCAACTGCAGGGCTGTGTCCCTGGACTTCCCAGGTGCTGCCCGCCAGCTGATGAGCTGGATTAGTCCTTGTGCATCTTCTGAGCAAGAATGTCCAGATGCTGTTCCAAAGCAGCTCCTGAAATAGCCAGGCACCTGTATGTAACCTGACACGGGAAACATCCTTCCATCCAGTACAAAGCACATTACTACAAAGGGTAGAGAAGAGGAAATCCTAATTAGAATCATTTATTCATTCAACAAAACTGAGCCTCCAGCAAAGAGCCAAATGTAGTTCTTGACCGACCCCCACAGTACGCTAAAATCACCTGGGAACTTTTAAAAATACCAATGCCACAGCTCCACCCACAACCAATTAAATAAGTATATCTGGGAATGGAGCCCAGGCTTTTGTGTTTTTTAAAAGCTCTCTGGGTGATTCTCATGTGGTTGCAAAGGACTGCATTAGATATATGTAACAAAACCAAACCAGGCCGAAAGGAGCTTACAGTCCTGAGGAGCACTGAAGTTTGCAATTTTGTGTTTTCTTCCATCGGGTGACCTTAACTGGACTTCACAACCAGTCCAAGAGGGTATCATTATTGTCCTTTTCACAGCTAAGGCTCAAAGAGTGTCTGTGGTTGCCCAAAGTCACACAGCAGGTAAGCAGCAGAATGGGCACAGGACTTAGATTTTCTGATTCCAAGACTCCTGCTCTCATGTTACAGAGCAACATGTAGAGAAGAGGTGCAGAAAACACTATAACTGCATCATAGCGAGGGGGGAGAATCAACACAGTAAACTGGGCAGCATCATAGGTGGATCTACCCACCCTAACTGGTATCCACCATTCAGCTGATGACTGTCAGTGTTCCTAAAACTGGGCCATGTTGATCCACTGCTTATTTATTTAAAGGTTCCCATTAAGGATTTTCTAGGCTATAGAACCTTGCAGCCAGAATAAGTATGTAGATATTTTTAAGAAATCACTTGTTGGCCTCAACATTGGCCTCAGAATATGCTAACAATTCCTAAGAAGGATATAGTTTATTACATAAACACTTTGAGTGGTTAGTGTTAACATGTTAGCTTATCTGCTGGCCATTAATTAATGGTCAGAAGGTGTTGGAAGGGCATCTTGTGTTCACAGAAAACCAGAGGGAGACAGATGCAGCCCATGGCTACAGAGTAGGTCAAACTCAGAGAGTAAAATCTAATGCCACCTCAGATTGGCTGTTCAACCTCATATAAATATCTGCTTCTTTGAGTTACATATAGTTTTTCCTACCCTGGAGTAGGCTGTCACATTCTCAAAGTGACCTCAGAGATATTTAGTGTAGTATCCCATGTGCTGGGCCCTTGAGAAGTAGGACTTACTCTTTTAGACAAATTTACTAATCCCTGCCCTTTCCTTTTCAGCAACTTTGGCCTGAGTTGTCCCTTTCTGCGCTTCTAACTTTTTTTCCTCCCTCCTGATATTTGTCACAGAGAAGTTCACCTAACTACTACATGGCAATAATTAATGAAATGCAACCCTTTCATTTTTCAAATGAAGAGAGAGCATCCAGAGTGTGACTTGGCTGGGATGCATCTCACCCCAACCTTGTCAGGTCCCTCTCAGCCAGGACAGTGGAGCATCAGCAGGTATAGATTCCATTCTCAATGCAAACTGGCGCAACTCAAGTTACTAGACTCATTTGAGTGGCCACTGAGTATGTGTCCAACCTTAAACAAAAATTACAATGAAAGCAAAAATAAGTCTTATAGCCTGTCATTTCTGTTTGGTCTAGAAGAAAAACCTTAGATGCATTACTAATATCCATTATAAATACCTTGGTGTATGAAAAATCCATACCCATTTTTTAAGAGGACATATCAAGAGAAGAATTCAAAGAAAAAAATCTCTAATAACAGGATTTGGGTCTGTGATATCTCGACTCAGCTGCTCTTGAGTCCTTGATTAATAGCTAATAATAACGGTAACAGTATCTACCTGTCATTTGCCTGTCAGAACACACTCAGTATGTTCTAGGTAATGTGAAACATACTTCTTGTGTCATTTAATGCCCATCTGATGCAGCCCTTATTTTCTCCTTACACAGATATGGAAACTGAAACTCAGAGTTGATAATAAAACTTTCTAAGTTCACGTAAGTTAATAAGTACCTGAACCATGGTTGGATCTCTCTATCCCAGACCTGGTGCTACATATATAAACCACATTGCCCCTCCATTTGGACTGATGCTTCTTTCAACAAATATCCAGAAATCGTGCATGGCAGGTGCCACACACAGATCCAAGGATGCAAAAGGGAGAAAAGTGCCAGTCCCCACGGGCTGAACATAGGAGAGCTACTTCTAACCAGTTCCCCCACCTCCTTTCTACCTACCTTTGCTGGACATTTGTCTTGTTAGTCATCGATGCTGGAGGCTGTGCGGGAAACATGCAGTCTGAGCACAGCCTGGTCCAGCCCTGGAACGGAGCCTGATGCCTGTGACATTCATCAACTGATTCATTTCAGAAAGGCATCCATTTGCACCAGCTGCTTAAAAAGCTCTCAGCCCTCAGGAGATGCTCGACCAATCACAAGGCAAAAGCAGGGAGTTTTTCTGGTAACCATATTCAACCGGGTGTCTGTCTGCTGCTTTGTTGGTTGTATAAATTCAGTGTTACTCAGGAGAGTGGAGAATAGAATTTAAAGGAATAGTCTTATTTCTTTGAATTATTATTCTTATATTTATGACTTACATTTGCCTGTAATGCACAAGTGCCCTATTAACCTATCGTGATGATGGCGAGCATGATGAAAATGACAGCTGTTGCTTGTTATGTGGAGAGCTATGCCTGGCTGTTTCTGGCAGATTCTCTCCAGGTGGCAGCATCGTGTGTGTGTGTGTGTGTGTGTGTGTGTGTGTGTGTGTGTGTGTTTGGAGAGAGGAGAGAGAGTCTCCTCAGGTCCACTGTCTGCTTCCAGCCTTCATCAGTTCAGGTCCAAGCCTCAAGAGAAATGACTTTTAGATAGGACTGATAACCAGAATGCAAACACATCTCTGTAGACAAGGAGAGACCTTCCCCAGTTCCCAGAACTGGTGTGAGAAATGGGGCCCTTCTTCCCCATCCTCAGTACCTCAGGAGACTAAACACTGTGGAATTACAGATCTAGAATAAAAGATGTGAGACGTTCTGAAGGAACCAGCCCACCTGCCTGGAGAAAAGTAGTACAATCATTTTAATCAAAGGATGACATGGATGTAACATATGCTATGCCTTTTTATGATTAAAAACTAGAAATGCAAGGGAATGTCCCTCTTCTGATAATAGGTACTCGCAAACAAATTAGACACAAATTCCACTGTATAAAATGAACACATACTGAATGTTATCATTTCCATTCAACATTGTACTGGCCCATAAACATCATGCCACAATGTAAGAAAAATAAAGGATATTAGAATTGGAAAAGCAAAAATAAAGTAATTATTTACAGGCGACATATGGTTGTACGCACTGACACTCCACAACTCCCCCTTTAGAGCTAATACTTACTATGACTTCTCAGAGCTCTGGACACTGAAGGAGAATGATCTCCTTTTGTCCTTGCAAGAGCTCAGGCGAAGGTCACTAGTCATAAAATCTTACTTACTGGGAGTAAAGCAGAAACTTAGAGATCAACATACTCACTGAAGTCCAGGTACCTCTGACTACAAAACTGACGCACTCAGGCACCCTTCTTTGTCCTGTTTCTCTAGACTTAGAACTAACTAAACAGCTGGTATTCTCTGTCTATGGTAAGACTACTTTCTGCTTTCTGTAGTACTGGGCTCTTCTGACTAATGTTTACTTACATATTCCTTTTTATAGTCTCTGTGTAAACCATAATTCTGGCTGCACTTGACAATTTATATTTTTGTTGTAAACTCAATGGCTTAGAGAGATAAAAATTAAGGATACACATACATTCCTAATAGGAAGAAAGTTGGGAGTGATGATGAATAGGCAGGGAGGAGAGGGAAGGACACAAATATGCAAATGCCACATCCATTCATTCAAAAATGAACGTGTAGAATACCTACTGTGTGCCAACTACTAAGTGCTTACAGTTGAAGGTAAAAAGATGAATAGGAGGCCAGGGATATAGCTCAGTGGCACAGCACCTGCCTGGCAAGCACAAGTCCCTGAGTTGGATTCCCAGTATTAAAAAAAAAAAAAAAGATGAATAGGATTAGGCTAAACACTCAGTCTTTCTACAGTGCAGTAGAGGTAGGTGTGGGCAATGGTATGACCCATATTTAGAGTACTTCGGAAGCCTAAGAAAACGCAAGACCCAACCCTTTCAAAGTGTCTAAGTGGGGAAGAGGAGCTGGACAGACTCCACAGTGTTTTTAAATTATATGTAATATTTAATTTTAGCTCATTAACAGTAACATAAAAATCAACTGAAGAAGTTCACTTTTAAAACCATATTTAGGAAAAATAAAAACTTAACTCTAGCAAATATTTAGAAATACTGGCTTATATCAAAAGTCTCACTGGTCGTGATGGTGCATGCCTATAATTCCAGCACTCAGGGAGACTGAGGCAAGAGTATCACAAGTTCCAGCCCAACCCAGGCAACTTGAGGCTTTAGCAAAACTGTCTCAAAATAAAAAATTTTAAAAGGGCTGAGGTTGTAGCTCAGTGTGAAGACCCAGTACCAAATACCCAATCCCCAATACCAAAAAACTTACAAATACAAAAAGTACTTTAAAATATTGACTGGGGCTGGGGATTTAGCTCAGTGACTTAAGCACCTGCCTGGCAAACGCGAGGTTGTGAGTTCGATCCCCGGTACCAAAATAAATAAATAAATTAAAATAAAATAAAATAAATACCAAAATAAATAAATAAATAAAAATAAAAATAAAATAAAATAAAATATTGACCTATGATTGAATACACTGAAGTTGAATTTAAAATAATAATGACTGAAATTTATTAATTCAGGCACCAATCTAAACTCTTTATGTATTAACTCTTTCCTCACTAGAACCTGAGAGATAAATACTTGCACTAGTCCCATTTTTCAGACTAAAAAGTTTAGTTACAATTGGTAAAGGTGGCTATCACTTATTTTCTACCATGTTCCTGGCTCTGAAGAGAACAATTTTTAATTAGAACAAGACTCTGTCACACTTAGCTATTTAGATTTGAGTCTTTATGAGTAGAGTCAGTGGTCTGGTGAGTAACTTCTGAGATGCTTCTAATTCTAAGCTCTGAAAATCTTTCTTCACTTTATATTCTGTGAGAATAAGGTAAGTAAGCGCAAGAAATGAGAAAAGGTAGAAAATAGACTAAAGGAACATACTACTGAAACTCCTACGGAGTTAGTACAAAAGAATCAGAGCCTCGTAGGTGATCAGGAAACATTTGTTTGATAAAATAAATGCATGAAAAAATAGTGAAGGAAAAATAAAATCTTCACTCAGAGATGGAAAAAGATTGCTATCATCCTATATAGCAGAAAACAATGAGTCAGGGTGAATGGCATACACCTATAATTTTAGCGCTCTGGGAGACTGAGGCAAGAAGATCACAAGCTGGAACTCAGTCTAGCAACTTAGTGATACCCTGTCTCTAAATAAAAAAAGAGTAGGGATATTACTCAGTGTAAAAGCCATGGGTTTAATCCCAAGTGGCAGCAAAGAAATAATAATGATAATAATGCAAGTATATAGTTCAGTAGCGGTGAACCTATGGCATGCATGTTGTTTTTCTTTGAAGGCAAGAGATGTTAATGTAGGAGTTGTTCTTTCTAAACTAAAACTTCGCCATTCAGGTTTAATTGCAGTGTTGGCACTTTGCAATAAATTAGTAGGTTTGAGGTTGCAGTTTGGGCGCTCATCTCTAAAAGGTTCGCCATCACTGGTATAGTCTGTGATTAAGTCCCAGTGGGATTGCTAAGGAGAAAACATATCGTACAGACACAGGCCAAATGTTTCATGGCAGGGTTGTCAGGAGTGAGTTCTGGCATCACAATACTTCAAATCCGAACTCTGCTGCCTTGGCTGTGATGTTGGGCAAGTTACCCAATTTCTCTGTGCCTCGTTTTCCTTCCTTATCACTGGGGATAATATTAGTACTTCATCATAGGAATGCTGAAGGTAAACTGATATGATACACATAAAACCCTATACACATTAAGAGCATTATCACTCTAGCCAATGTTACTACTCCCAAACTGGGGCTCATAAAACAGCCAGGAAGGAATACTGGCAGCACCAATATTGGTATCTTTTCATCATCTGGATCATTCCCTGATAGAAGTTGTGGCAGTGGTAAAAGGCGCTGGAGATGGCTAATAAGATCTGTGACAAATGCTAAAGGGACTGAGACCAGCATTAATGGAGAAGAAAAGGTTGAGGGGTATGAACATGTAATATGGACATAAAGAGGTTTTAAAAAGACCTTACCAACTGGAGCCCTCTATCTCATTTGAGGGCAGATCCAGAGGCAATGAACAGAGCAGGGAAGAATTTCCTGTTGGGAGGTAGGTAAAGAATTCCAAAGGAGGCAAGAGGTCTGTTTCCTAGTTTGTAGAGCTTTTTCATGTAAGTAGATTCTTATTTTACTAAACCTGGGTCTTAAGGCCTGGGAGTGACTTCTAGTGAGTCAACCAGAACTAAGAGCCCAATGCTGTAAGCATTCTAGTGGTTGCTGAACTCTAGTTTTTCATACCATATCACCATTTGCTGAGCACCTACTGTGAGCTCAACATCCACCTAGGCCTCTTGCTTCCCGGTCTTTCTGAAGTACAACTGTACACATGGACGTTCAATCTCTATTCAGCTCCAACGCTAGTGCATTCCTCCAGGACCTTATTTCCAGCTTGTGGTGTTTCCCTTTATGTATGTGCCTGCAAACAAGCTGCAGGAGGTGGTAGGGACTCCTTTTAGACACCAGAGAATCGTCAGGGCCTGGGTCTCATCCCCCCTGCCAGCTAGTAACCAAAGCCCTAGAAATCATTTACACAACACACTGGTTTTCTTCTATTTCTCAGGTGCTGAGTAATGCGGGTAAACTACAAAGACTTATATAAATGGGCCATTTTAACAAGTGAGCACATTCATGCAGAAGAATCACAGCAGCAAATCAGAATAACAGAAACATAGCCAGCTACTGAGACCAGAAGGCTGGTTAAGGCTCTGAGCTCTGCTCACATGTATTTTGAAAGGATGAAGCAACTCAGAGGAATGTCCTGGGGAAGAAAATTCCCACTATTATCACACTGTCACATAGCTGGTAGGAAAAGCTTGCCAAAGAGTCTGATTCTCGACCATCCTCTGAAGAAGCCGATGCGGGTGGGCTCAGGCCTCACCCTTGTTAACACTGCCTGATCTTTTGAGAAAAAGTGCGCAGGGTTGCACTGCATCTTTGCTAACCCGCCAATCAGCCAAGCCCAGTCTGGGCTGGAGCTCAGGCCAGGGAGAGCAAATGTAACCTGATCTCCCAGTGCCTGGAGAGTGGCTGGAGAGCCGGTGGGGAAAGCAGGCAGGCCGCGTTTGAGAGACTTGATAGAGGCTTTACTTCCTCCCCTTTCTTCCCTATCTTCCTACAGAATTGTTTATTCCTCTGGCAAAACTGATTCTCAGTGCCAGGGTTCTCCATGCATAAAATAGGGGTGATGACATTTGTTTTCCATGTTTTTAGTGTCTCGTGAGGCTTCATATTCTAATATTTATAGAGCATCTCAAACTTCTTCAGCAAAAGTTGGCAATCTGTAAACACCTTGAACTTTTATTGACAGCTGATATTTATCAAGTATTGACTTTGGATCAGGCTTAACACTGAGTATTTCATACACATAATTTTCATATTTTTCCATTCAGTTCTCTGCTCTCCCCACAGCCTAGTAAGGTAGGCATTGCTATCTTTGTCTGGCATTAAAAAAAAGAAAAGTAAACTTTTCTAAATATATATAGACAAAAAGAATCTATTTTGAGTCTGATTCAAAAAATTCCCCATAGGTGGCTCAACCTCTCATACACACTTTGGATCAAGTTTATTCCAGCTGGCTATTTATTTATCTATTCAGCAGCAACCAGTTTCATTAATTCTTCTTGCCTGCCCTTATCTAGGTTTGTGTCTGCATATATCTGTAAGTATGTTTCTCTGTGTCTTTTGCAGTCTTTTGGCCACACACACACACACACACCTTGAGCCAAGTACAAAACAGTGCTCATATTATAACTGAGTTCTGGGCCCTACTTCACAAAGATTTGTTTCCCTTCACTCCTCCAGCCCTGCCTCTCATTAGTTCCCAACTGCCAGGGGTCTCTCTGTATCTCAGCCTGCTAAGGAGGCCCGTTCATCTCTGTGAAAATATGTGAACCTTCCTTGGCAAGATCTGAAGTTTGCCCAGTCACTGTGCACTATCATTCATTTCATAATAAATTATATATTCCTATGTAGCAAGTCTTCTGTTGATGCAAGTTTTCCTTTCTCGTGTTTATATCTTGTTCTTATGTCTTTTGTCTGTTTCATCTATAGCCACATATGCTTAACACATGATAGGCATTCAGTAAGTATTTGTTGCTTTTATATCTAATTTCCTGTCCTTCCTGGGAATGGGTCTGCCTAATTACTCTCCTTGACACATCTGCCCCTTGCTGGATACTCCTGTCTCTCTGTTCCCCTACTATCCCATCTTCGTTCTTTTTTCATTTTTTCCTCTTTTCAATTAACTCTGCAGAAGACATGGCATTATGTTTATTTGCTAAGTTACCTAAAGATAAAAAGTAAATCAAATTTGAAGTATGACAATCTGAGTTTGTGTCACTAATAATAGAGTCTCAACTGTGTGAACTTGACTAGGCTGTGGAACTCTTCTGAGTGTCCATTTCTCCCACAAATATTATCTCCACGTCTTTCATCTCTTAGACCTTGCTACTGAAAAATAACTTGCAACAGTCATCAATGTCCTACCTATAGCTAAATCCAATAAACCCTTTTCAGCCTTTTATTTTGATCTCTCAGCACATTTGTCTGTATTGACAGGTTTTTCCTTGTTCCAACACTCCTTCCTTGGCTTTCATAATGCTGCCTTCATCTGATATTCTTCTGACCTCTCTAGCTACTACTGCTTTTCTTTATCATTCTGGTTATTATTCAAATAACTAAAATAAGAGCTAACATCAATTGATGCTTCCTGTATGCTAGGATTATGATAACCATTCCAGAGATTGTTCTATAAAGAATGCTATCCTTGCGCCAATTAGAGGTGAAGAGACCAAAGTTCAGGGAGGGCATATACCTTGGCCAGGGAATGATCAGACTTGTCTGATTCCAAAGAACATTGTCTCAATAAAAATCATATGCCTCTTAATTCCCTTTACAGATTTTTTTCCTCCACTCTTCTCTTTACATTGGAAGTCTCTTAGAGGTCTGTCCTGGGCCAAGTTCTCTTCAGTCTAGTTTATGTGGGGAGCCTCACCCCCTTCTTTGTCTTCAGGAAACATCCATGCAGCTCTACTGCTCCATTGCTATCTTCGGTCTGCGTTCCTTCCCTAAGTTACAGACATTTGTCTCCACTAAATAGCGATGCGTGATGTCTCAAACATGGCATACTATGAAATGGGTCAGTTTTATTTCCCTCAAAACTTGCTTTTCCTTGCAGGCTTCCTCCCTCAGTGAAATCATACAACTATCCAGCCACAAACTGGCCCAAGTCGGAAAACTCTTTGTCATCTTTTCACTTCTCATTCATCTTCCTTAACATGGTTTCCAAAGTCTTTCAAGTCTTGGTGCTTACTTCTCCTTGTAGCTTCATTTCTTCTAACTTGTTCTTCATCTACTGTCATCACTGCATTGCAATTCCTGGAGTGATCCAAATTCACTTGCTTGGTTTTCTGGCTCTCCTGTCTCTAAGTCTTCTATAGATTGTCTCTTACTGGAACATTTTTTCATTCTAGCTCAAACCTACTTATCTCAGTTTAAGGTCATTTCTGTAGGCACTATTTCCCCAGGCCAAATTAGGCTTAGGCCCTCCTCATATCCTTAGATTTAAAGGTACCTTACTTACCCCAAGAATAATCTACCATACTTCACAGCAATTACTTGTCAACAATTGGTATAGTCTTGTCTGTTGTGATATGCTGAATATCTAATGGCTTGTACATGAAAGGCTCCCAAAATATGTGGAGTGAATAAACTGCAAAATAGAGTTCATTATAACTACTTGTCTATTACCTTAGGCAACTGTGGAAATTACATGAGATAATATGCATGTTTATACTTCATAAACCATGAAATTATAGAACAAACCCCCAAATGCATAAAAAGATTATGTGTGCTTCATTTCCTTCACTTTTCCAGATTCCTCATCCTCTTTTTGAACTCACTATCTCAACAGCCAAGAGATCCTGATATATCAAAAAGGCTCAGCAGGTGACTCCAGCTGAGATTCATTCCACGCTCTCTGACTTTGAGGCTCCTCCATAATCCAGGACCTACCTAGGTAGGTTGTCACCTGTAGCATCTCTATTAGCTCCATTCCCAACTTGACTCAATCAGCAGCTGCTGTCAAAACCCTACACCCGTCCTCCCACACATTCACCTCTTCTGTGGTCCAATTCGGTTTGGTTCTTTTTTCTGATTCTCCCCAATCACTCTAGCTTAAAATTAATAGGGCTTTAAGCAATTGCCTTTGTTCTAAAGATGATCATCTCTATTCTTGGTGTAGATTTTTGCTTTTTTTTTTTTGGTACTGGGGATAAAACTCATGACTTCGCATTTGCCAAGCAGACACTTATGCTGCTGAGCTAAACCTGTGGCCGATCATCTCTATTCTTACCACCATTGTGGGTCTCTCTTATTTTCACTTGCTATAGAAACTTTGCGACAGGAGGTATTCTGGAGTAAGGTCTTCTTTGTCATAAAAAAGCTGCTTTTGAAAATTATAGACTATTGATATATTTTTAATGCAAACCCTCAATCAATGGATTGTTGATTGAGGAAAGTGGCAATGGATATGAGAAAAGAGAGAGACAGAGAGAGAGAGAGAGAGAGAGAGAGAGAGAGAGAGGGAGAGAGCGCAACAAGGAGTAGATATGAAGCTGAAAGAGTTATTGAGTGGATAGGAGAAGATAAAATGATCTAGTCCCTCAACGTAGACCCAGAACATTATGTGTCTCTTCTGCACTCTGCTTTCACGCTCTTCTGGCTCCTGTGTACAGAGCCTCTGTTTATCACACACCTCGATCTGGGCCAAGGAGATTTGCTTGTACAACACCAATGGTGTTAAGCTTGCCTACACCTCTCTTGGTTTCTACTGTGCAATTTGAGGAAATGACAGCACTGTCATAACATGTATGTGGAACTCTGAGTTTGAAACTCAACACAGAAGATAAGGAGGGGCTCATGAACATGAGAAGGTTTGTGAACATGAAAAGGCAGGCACATTTTCTAATTTGTCAAGATCTTAGTCCTGGAGTCTGAGTTTTTCACCCCCCAAAATCCCTTCATAATAACTAGATAGAATGATGAGCAGTGGCACCTTGGAAAGCAGCCAGTCTAACGGTATTAAGGGCAGAATGTAATTTTAGAACTAGAGGGGACCTCAGACCTGATTTGGTCCTAGAATTGCATGTTAGGATTAGGATAGTGGAGCCCAGGAATGTTTTGTGACTTGCTCAAGGACACACGGGAGTTTGGTCTGCAACTTACTCCTTGGACACCTCAGGTCACACTCCAGGCTTGAAAGGCAGCAGTAAGATCTGTGCAGAAAACCAGAGGAGATGATGATAAAGGAAGAGAGGCTGCAGGTGCTGGAGGAGAAGAAGCCAGGAAAGATGGCAGAGGAAGGTGCTAAATAAGCACAAACTGAATGGTCAAGCTTGAGACGTCCAGGACATGAGAGGAACCAGATGGGCTTTGGATGGGCAGTAATCAGGAACCAGGGGATTCACTGGGAGTCAAGGCAACAGGAAAGAGCTGAGTCAAAGAGGCTGATCTGTAAACAGCACAGGCTCTGCATACAGTAGCTACAGCTGCAAATCCAAGGACATTGTTTAGATTTATGGGTGTGTAGAGAAGACTTTGGGTCAGTATCAGTTACTGCAGCCAGGCTTCTGAAACAGAAGCAAATTTAGATGAGTTGTATTATTGGCCATGGTAATAGGAAGATGAATGGTCATTATGATTGCCTGTACTGCAATCAACCTTTAGGATGGTTAGAATTGTTGATCTGACCAGTCTTTGGTATCTCAGAGACAGTGATCACTATGAACAAAAGCAGCTTCAAAGAGAAAGGACACAATGGACATCCCTATGGTCAAAGTACCCACTTTGCGATGGGCCGGACCTCAGGTTAACACAGATCTTTGGGTGGCTGCAGGAGGCAATGAGGAGAGCAGAGAGCTGGAGAATGAAGAAAATCAAACTGACTATTTTCATCTCACGGATCCAGAGCCATTGTGCGGCTGTAGCAAAATATTTGTTATAGATACTAAAATGGCAAACCTCTAAATAATTTCACTGCCACTATATTTGGAAAATTTTGTCACAGATCTTGGGTAAGTGACTTAACTTTGCTGTGTCAGGCTAAACCAACACAACACAAAAACATCTGGATGAAAATGAAATGCCTCTGTCAGTTGTCTGGGTGTTTTGTCTACCTGACATGAAACAGCTGGATACTTGTAAACATTTGGATAACATACTAAATTTTTCATTTTTCATTCAGATCACAAAATCATATTCCTCAGCTTGGCAGGAACTTAAAGGTCATCTAATCTCTGATATCTGGCATATCCTCAAGTGACCTATTTGTATTATCATGCAAATAAAATGCTAAAATGTGTGTTTGTGTTCTGTCTAATTATTCACATTGTATCTTATTTAACACATGTTTATTTTAACATTTTGTTCTCCTTGGTTGTTTAATTGAATTGTAAATGAATCGTTTACAGGGTAAACTAGATTATTATATGTATGAAAATACAATGAAATCCTGTAATTAGAGAAGACTTGATTTATCAAAAAAAAAAAAGGCTGCAGGTGCATAAATATGTGTGAACCTTAGGGCTGCTTGAACAGAGAGGCTGTGAGTTTCTTTCTTCACTCATTGAGCTACCTGCTATTTTGTAGGGAGAAGGACTCACAGAGAAGTTTGTTTTGGCTCTTTTTCACTTCCTTACTTAGGCTGGCACTTAACAAGCTCATGCCAGGTGTCTGTTCCGAGACAGAGACTGAAGCAAAGTAAGGGCACAGGACTGTGAAATTCATTAACTGCAGATCTGTTGCAGCATCTGAATCTTTCTCATCCAGATGGCCAAGGCTTCATCCCACCCCACCCCCCTCCACATTCAGAGTTCCTTTAACAACACTCCCCCAAATGCAGCTCCACAGAGAAGATGTGCAGGGAAAGCTTTCCCCACACACATTCAGCTCGTGGTCTAAAGTATGTGCTCAATTTCCCTGAAAGTCTGCTTGGAGCTTTTCATTTTTCTTTTGCAAGTTGTTCATTGAGCTATTGTCTCATTTATACTGGTAGGCAGCCTAGAAATGGGTACAGCCAAATTAAGATATAAGAGCAAGTGGGGAATATTTTCCAAAACTAAATAATGCATGTATGCTGAGGTTTTTTTAAAAAATGATAGTCTGGGGCGGAAAATGAAGTTGGAAGCCCGCCCCAAAAGGATGAAATGAAATGGTGAGTCAATGAGGCAGGGAGATCTAGGAAGTCTGTTCTGGATGGCAGATGTAGATAAGGAGGTTCTTATATTCACAGTGATGAAAGTTTATAATGGGTTGGAGGGGAGGTGATAGCAAATCAATCACCAAGCAGCATTTGCTAGGTGCCCACAGTGTGCAGAGCATTCTTAGTATTAACAACTGCAAGGAACAGGCAGTGCTGTGAGAAGAACCTCCAAGAAGAGCCTGAAGCTAGCGGAGACCACTGTAGAAAAACACCCCCTTGAACTTACAAGGAAAATAGAATAATACTGGTTAGTGAAAATAGGTGTAATCCATGCAGGCATCAATACAACCACATGGACAAAAAATAATTCAAGCAATGTAGTATAGGTTTAACGCATGTATGTCAGAGTTAACATTTATCGAGTGCTTACTGTGCAGTAGACACTGTATTAAGCACTTTATACACATTGCATCTTATATAGTGATTATATGGACAAGCCTAGGTGGTCTAAGCATTAAGTAATGTGCCCGTTCACTTTGGTATGAAATGAAATAAATGAAATGGTATGGGGCAGAGATATAAGAACACACTGTTGCATTCAAGAATGTGACATAACTTAATTGTGATTATTTACCTTTAAAGGATAGGACATGGGTTAAGTAGTAATTTTCTCAGACTTGCAATTGACTTATGATAGGCAATGATTCTCTGATAGCTTTGGAAGAAAACTATTCACTGCCCACTGTCTACCCTCATTACACCTCATTATTCTGTGCATTTCATTGAACTTGTCAACATTCTTTATTTTTTGTTGGAGGGATAACACAAACTCATGCTTAACAGAGAATTTGAAGATTTGAAAGTATACTTCCTGAAGACAAAGGATCTCCTGATTTTGGACAAATGTGGAAGTAACTTACTGGATAAGGATGGATCCTTCAAGGTCTCTCTTTAATTTGGTTCTAGGTAGGGTAGTAAAAGGTTCCAACAGAGTGGTGCCCTGTGTTGTGATCCATTCTCCTGGATAGATACCTCTAGGTATTTTTCAGGGGACTAGAGATTTATCAAACGTGTTTCAGTCAATCCTTCCTCAGAGTCCTCTTTAAAGGAAGACTAGCTTCCTACACTCCATTGCCTGGTATGCTGAAGAGAAAGGACTCTGGCAGTTTCCTGAAGGAAAATGACCATTCTGTCCCACAAGAGCCTGCTCTCTGCCCTCAGATTGATTTGTAGTCACCCCCTCACTTGAAGTAGCCCATCTGAAATTTGACAAGTATTCTAGAAATGCACAAAGTTCTGCAAGCAACAAAAGTGATAATTAAATCAAGCAAAAAGGTTCTCTGGGAAATTTCCACTAGGAGACTCCAAGAACAGAATGGATCAGTATTGTGAAACACCCAGAAGATGAACCCTCAGCGCAGCATGAGAGAACCGCCCAGTTGTGCTCACACTGAACGACGCAGAGATGAGAGACCACTCCTACGGATAGATCCATCCAATGTACACATATTGCTAGCTGCTCCCGAAGTAGCTGAGGTGGTTCCCTCACGAGAAAACAAAAAGTCCTTGTACTGTCAGCATTGTTAGGACCCTTACGGATCATCTCCTAAGTACTACTCAAAGTGTGGTCAAGGACCAGTGGCATCCACCACAGTGCCTATATGTGGGAGCTAAGTTATAAAAGCTGAGAGTAACCATTTGGAAAGTTTTAAACAGGAGTTCGACCTTACCTCAGCATCCAAATTTGTTTATTGAATCTCATAAGAAGCTGGGTTTGTCTTCAGTAAGTCTGTGGGGTTTTATTTCTCACTTTTCTTTTCTAGTTGTTTATTTTGTAAAATTACCCACTAGTAGATAAAAGACTAGAAATTGTAAACTATTTAAAAACTTATCCTTCACAACAGATAGTTTGAGGAGCACTCCCCTGTTTCTAAATTTGAATCCTTGATCCATTAGTGGGTAGCAACTCAGTAAGTTGTGAAATTAATTTGTGTGTATACCCACAATAACAAAATGTAATCAAAAGTATTAGGGTACATTGTATGTAATAAACAGGAGCACTGTTTTGTGAAGCTTACATTTTTAAAAGTGTATGTAAATGCACACTTGTATATATTTGTATATCAAAGAATTAAAAAACTGAGTGCTCCATGTTTTACTTGTAGAAAGTACCTCTGCTTTTCTGACAGATCTGGGTAAAAAATAGGTATGTTTTTGGGAAACTATGTGTTGTCTATAATACTCTCCTGCTTTAGATTCCATGAAAGATATTTCACAATTCTGTAAATTGTAGACAACTGATAGCACTGTGAGGTAATTCTTGTCTATAGATATGCAAACTCTGTCCCTTTTAGTAGGAGTTTAATTGACTCTCATACCCTCTCAAGAATCCAGTTTTGCCTTTTTTTTTTTTACATGTTTTTTGATGTTATAGCATCTGCTTAATTCCCTTGTTGACTGGGTTAAATAAAATCTGTAGCAAGTGTTCATTTTAAATCTGCCTAAGGAGCCATGATTCTACTATTTTTTGGGAAAAGTATCTTTTAACACAGGTTGTGGAAAGGATTTCATGCATCAGGTTGTCAGGTTCATTCACACTTATGTCAGCTGTAGTTAAATGAATCCCTTGGCAGGAAAGCGAGCCTGGACCCCCAAAGACTGTCGAACTTCTTTCTGGATTAACTTTCTGCTTTTGATCCTAAAGGAATTAAAAGAGGGGAGAATTTCACTGTAAAAGACTACATGCCAGCAATGGTTTTAACTGATAATCTATAACATCACTCCCACACTTTGTTTCTATATTCAAACGTACGTATCTCTCTTATTGCCATCCAGAAAAATCTGAAGATACAAATGAATATGGACTAAGCAAATTATAAGCATCAGGTCTTAGACATACCAAGAAAGAATACTGGCCTGAGAATCAAAAACCTAGGCTCTAGGCCCACCTTGATCCCTAATTTTAATTAGCTGTGTGATCTGAACCGAGTTACTTAACATCTCTGGGCCTCAGATTCTTCATCTGTACATTGATCTTAAGTCAATTACTTGCATCTTTTTTTTTTTTGAAAGAAAGTTTTCATGCAGTCCTGATTTGCAAAGGAAGACAGCCATTGGGGGTTTAGTAGGGTGCCTCCATGGTTTCAGCTCCCCACTAAGGTGGCCTCTAATTATAAGACCCCTCAAAACTCTGAGGATTTCAATATTAGAGAGTTGTATGAAAAGCAGACAATTCAAGAGTACTAAAACTCCTTACATTAGGATGTTATAATCAATTATTTTTGCTGGGTTAAGTTTATTAAAAACTCCTTTCCTAGATGTTTCACCCTTCCCTTCCTTGTCCCACCCCCACCCTGCTGCTTGTCTCCAATTTTAGCTCTGATCTTTAGAGCCCTAGTCCCAACCTCAATTCCTTCAATTTCTAGGATCCACCCCAGAGCTTCAGCTCAGAACCCATCCACTGTATTCTAGTGAGCTTCTTAATTATCTGCTTTCTCCACCAGGCTGAATACGCTGAGACAGGATTCATTCTTACCTTATTCCCATGGCCCTCTTCTTAGCCCACACCACCTGCACTGTCTCTTCTACTCTTCCTGTGCATTTCTGAAGTCTCATTGCCATGGAGGATGCTGCAACCTACCTGCTACCCAAGCCAGAGATCCTGACGCCTCTTTCTTTCATTTCTACATCAACTCATTGTCATGTCCCTTTCATTCCTCTTGTCACGATTCTTAACTCCATCTACACATTTTCATTCCCATGTCGCTCAGATTCAGATCACAGATAGAATCCATTTGATGTTACTTTCAGAATGCCAAATGGTGCCTAAATAAATAAATAAAATCCTCTTCATCTATTACATATGTGTTTATACCTACTGTAGTTAGGAACCATTAGTGGCCCCATTTTACAGTAAGGAAAGTGAAGTTTGGAGAGAATATATGACTTGGCCAAGCTGATAGATAGTGGAATGAAACTTAAAAGCCTCTGTTTCTCTAAACAGGACTCTAGCCAGGACTCTAGCTTTTAACCATTATATCACAATTGAAATGTTGACTAGTGTTTTGTCCTTATCATCAGTCTTGTCCTCTAAGGTCTCTCTGCACATTGCATTCCAGTGTGTTGAGTTGAGTTGAGATTGGTTTGGTTTGGTTTGGTTTGGTTTAGTGCTGGTGTCTAAACAGAAGTCTTAGCATCTGCTTAAAACCCTTGCCTGGTAACACCCTTTGCCTGGTGATACAGTACAAACTTGTTAACAGCTCACTAGCCTATTCATGATCTTTACCACATTAACCTGGCTGGTCTCTTTTCTTGCCACTGTCACCTTAGCTTCAGTTATACTGAACTTCTTGCGACTGGTGAGGGGCATACTGCTCAGTACCATCTATTCACACTTCAATACATTCTTTTTCTTCCATCTGGAAAATTCTTTCCTGTGTCTATTTCTCTAGGTAGCTCCTGGTCATACTTCAATTCTCAGCTCAAAAATTTTCTACTCTAAGGAGGACACAGTGGACCACTCCTGTTCCCAGAGCACAGTGTGTATTCTGAGGATACCACTGTTACCCTATGGTGCCTGTGTATTTGTCCATATCCTCCCCCAGAATAACCTCCCCGAGGGAGGAGACTGTTTCTGATTCACGCAGCATTGCCCTCTGTCTTAACCTGGGTTCCCAAGAAGCAGATTCTGAAATGAGGATTCTTACATTAGTGATTTATGAAGGAAGCACTCAGATGAAACTAGCAGCAGTGAGGAAAAAGGGGTGAGCACAAGACCTCAGCCTGTTTCTGGGAGAAACTGGAGCTTGAGTCACACCATAGCGGCAATGGGGATGTGCTTTCTCCTACTTCCCACCATCAGTCCCCATAGTGTTGTGTTTGTGCCAGAGGGCAGCATAATGCCCCAGGCATCACTGGGGGAGTACTTCCCCCTGGAGGTCTCCAAAGAAGTGAGCAGTTCTGAGTCCTTAGAAACCAGGTTATGGGCATCACCGAGTAATGGGGATCCACATTCCCCAGTGGCTAGAACGTGTCTTACTACATCCTAGACAATAAATGCAAAGGACTAAATGATATGGCTTTTCATTCATCTTTCTATTTCTCATTTGTTGACAGGATGAATTTTTAGTGGATTAGATCCCTTCATCTTCCCAAGTTTTTAAAATTCTCCCAATTTTCTTCAGTTTTCTCTAACCTCTAAGCACTGTACAGGATTTCCAAACTTAGATAAGTCTATTTTTTATCTCCTGTGTTTTGTTAAGTATTAGAAAAACATGACCATTAAAATTGATACAATTTAATTAGCTTCTAAAGGTCTGACTGTCCCCCAGTTGGAAAATATGCATACTCCCAAATCAAATAGAGTTTATGGGGACAAGATTTTCTTTATTATGGGTCAATTGGATTTTAAAATTATTTATCTATAATAATTTGTTCCAGAAATATCTATATATATTTGGGGGTCTATCCTAAGATATCTGTCACTGCTCTGTCATTTTAGAAGCACCTTACCTTACACATGGATTTTGCATTTGTGGATTCAGTCAACCAGGAATCAAAAATATTCAGTAAAATCATCTTTCTAGCTTATATGGATGTTATATCATTTTAAATAAAAGACTTCACAGATTTTGGTATCTGAAAGAGGTCTCAGAAATGCCATCCATCCATTTGAAGGACAACCAAATGTGGGTCTGAATATTCACTTCCTAGTTTTAGGAGCCCTTGCCTATAGCAGTTAGATGCCACCTTCTCAGATGAATGGCCACAAACAGCTTCTTTACTAGCCAGAATCATGTGCAAGCAAGGAGTTATACCCACAAGGAAGTGCCCTTCTGCTGCAGTCAATTGGGACCCTGAGTTTATTTTTCAAGGAAATTTCCTCTCTAGAAAAATGCAACCCAGCCAGACTTGCCATTTCTAAAAGTTAAGACCCTTCAGGGTAAAGATTGATCTTGTTTATCTTTGCCTAAAAACTAATAATACTACATATTCAGCTGTTTAAAAGTGCTTCTTCATTTGATCCTCACAAAGATTCAGTTAAAAAAAAAAGCCATTGTTCTCATTTTACCCATAAGGAAATTGAAACATCTGGAAATCAAGTGACTCACCTTCAACTTCACATAATTAACACATGGTAGAACCATGATTCTGAAGCCAAATACAAAGTTCTTTTCAGAGCACCCTGCTGTGTAGCACAAGGTCTAGCATGCCAGATGCCCTCCTTCCCTCTCCCCCTCTCTTCCTCCTCCTCCTCCTCCTCCTTCTGTTGTGCCCTTATTTATTTATTTTTAAATCAGTACACGTTTTCAATACATAATGATTACATGTATTGTGGGTAGTTGGTACATATATGTGAAATATCTGAATTCTTTTTAAGCCCTCCCCTCGACTTAGCTTCTATTATTCACATCAAGTGCTCACCTTCTTTAGTACAGATAACAAGGGGTAGATGATACGTTAGTCTGTGACACCTAAAGCATTGTACCAACGAGGTCAAGGCTATTCGTTCACCTCCTAAAAGACCAGTTCCCTTTGTCTCAAGATAACAACTATTCCGTTCCAGTGATACAGGCCACTCCCCGTGGGTAGTACCATGATAAGCTTTGGTGTAAGTGTCCCGTAAAAGTCTCATGTGTTTGGAGGGTAGCTGGGTCAATGGGGGACACACTTATCCTTGGATTTATCCATTTATGAATTCAGTAACTGGATGTGCTGTTAGGGGACGAGGTCCATGATCTGGAAGGGTATATTCTTGTCCTGGGCTCCTCCCTTCTCACTCTGCTTCTTAGCCCCCATGGGTTGAGCAGCTTTCCTCTGCCATGCTCCTTAATCATGTTGTGCAGCCAACACTGTCCTGAAACTGCAAGTCAAGTTTTTAGTTGTGTATGTTGAGTATTGTGTCCCAAAGATTGGAAGTACCTAAGACAACTGACAATGGGCAAAAGAATCTCAATGGAGCAGGGTAGATATACCACCAGACCCAAATTTAAGTTTGAAGTAGTTTAAATTTATCCAGGAGGCGTAGACAAGAAAATCTAATTATTTCTATTTTTGCAAAAAGATGTGACAGGGAGTCACTGCAATTATTTTTGGTAGTCTCCAGGTTAATCTTAGGGGAGTTGAATTCAGTGGCTTCAGGGAGTCCTGGAAGAAGGAATGTGCCAGGCTAAAGAGAAGGCAGGAGGTGTGACAAATGACTGGCTGGCAAGTCTAGTGCAGCCAGACAAGACCTGCAAACAGATGACCACAGGGTACATATTTTGCTAGAGACAACCAGAACACTCTGAGAAATTAGGGAAGTTCATGGTTCTGATAGCTAAATTTCAGATCCAGAACCCCAAAAATTCTTTAACCAAGTTTCATCTTTTTGTCTTACAATTTAACCTATAGTTCTGACAAACAAGCAAATGCTTGAAACCAAAGGACTCTTATTGCTAGTAATTTTTATACCATTCAAGTCAATGAATGCTGAGTGACATGCCTGTTGTGCATCCACTGGTCTATAAGGCCCGGGGACAGGGTTCATGACATCTCTGTCCTTGAGTTACCATCTAGAGTGAAATGATTGTAGTATATTGTACAAATCAAGCAAAATTAAGTACTACTTGGTGAATGTGCTCAAGGAGGTTAAGGTGGAAAGTTGACAACGACCAGATTCCTTCAGAAAAGATTCGTGGAAGAGGACTAAAATGGGTTTTGAAGGACCAGTAGGATCTGAATCTGAAAGCTGAAGGGAGATTTAGATTTACCTCCTGAATCCAATAGCTCAGCTACATTCTCTAGACTTGCCTTACACTTTCAGCTCTGCTACCACCAGCAGCTATGAGCAAGACAAACGTGGCTGTGTTTGATGCTTCTTCAGATGCCTTAAGGAGCACTTGCTTCTCTGGCACTGCTGCCTGTAGGGGTCTGCTCAGCCGTTCTGATACATATGCACACTCTGAGAAAAATGACCACCCAAAGTCAACACTGTGTCAACACAGAGCACAAGTCAGTGGATTCAGACGTCCTTCTTCTACCCTAGGGGCTCCTTAGTCTAAGACATATTCTACAGTCTCCTACGGAGGATGGAGCTCTGTTTTCGCACAGTGATGATAAATAAATTAATCATGGATTGGCTTCACTTTTTCCTGTTTTGATCTTTAAAAAACTCAAGTCTCCAAGTCCTATTTTGGAGCAGCACACTTCAAATTAACTACCTGAACAGAAACCCTTGCTTTGAAGGGAGCATGACCTTGTTGTGGCTGCAGACGTGGTTCAGTAGTAGAGTTTGCCTAATTAGACAATTAACCTTAACTGTCATTTTTCTTGCCTTGGGAGACACCAAGGGGTCATGGAAACATACGGCTGGAGTCTATATCTGTTCCTCCAGCCCTTCCTCTACTGCACTGTTACCGTGCTGTGCTTCCTAGTCACCACAAGTTAACAACTTTTCTCCTCCAGGCTGTCACCTCCACCATGTCAGTTCCGTTTTGGGAGCCACTTAACCATGGACTGAATCTTCTGAAGTCACAAACCAAAAGAAACTTCTCCTCCTTTAAGTTACAGGTACATCAGGTATCTTGTTCCAGCAATGAGAAGGTTGACTGATGCCCTTAGCATGGACGAGGCACTGGATTCAGTCTCTAGAACTGAAAAAATAAAAATGAATGAGCTTGTTTTTTACTCTGCATCACCGAAAAGTATGTATTCCAGGGACATGAGATAGTAAAGTGATAGGGAATAGGGAGAGTAGATGCTCTCTACTACAGAGATTCACTTAGAATCATCTGGGAGTCTTTAGGGAGCAACCTAGGCCTGAGTAATGGGGAAACTCACAGCTGTGTGGTAAGGGACACTTCACCAAGAGCAAAGCAGCCAAGCCTTTATACTTCAGACTTCTGTGAGTGCTGAAGGAGGCTCTCCTAATTCCAAGACCTAAGACAGCTGGCAGAGAGAAAGCAACTTTCAGCCTGCCTGAAACACCTCCAGGAGATCCTGTCTGTATCTCCCTCATCAAGTCCCCAGGTCCTACCACATAGCTTGGATCTTCCCAGCCTGTCCCCAAGTTGGTACATACTTTGGTTGCAGAAAGATAGGCTGACCAGGTCACTCAGGCCCATGTGTCAGCAAAAACGCTTCTCAGAATGGCCAACCAGCCACTGGGCCTCTTCTTGGCAATAAGATTGACTCTTTCTGAACATAGATCATGTTGAGTTCTATGCTTCCAAAGTGATGTATGATAACAAGAACTTGGAGAGGATCTAAGACAACTATGAGCTTGAGAATCACTTCTAAGCTGTCTCAAGGAAAAAGGGTGACTGTCTTTAGTAAAAATGCAAGATGTGCTGGGTATACATTCAGCTCAGAAGAGGGGAATATAGGAGTGAGACTGAGACAAGACACAACTACAAAAAGCCTTGGGTTTGGTAGGGAGGTGGAAGCAGAAAGCCCATCAAGGAGTGTGAAGAAAGAAGGATTCCTAATGATTTTTTTCAGATGACAGTTAATAGTGTTCAGAATAGTTTGAGGATGAATAAAGAAATGCCAGGTTCAGTAGTGGAAGTGGGCATGTTCTCATCCATTTCTCTGGTCCTGAGTGCCCCTATACAGTGTATTAGAAGGTACAGGAAAGTGATAGGAGAAGATAAGATAAGAGAAATTATGGAAAGCAAGGTTTAAAGCATTTAGCTCATCCTGCTACATTGTAAGTTCTTGCTAAATACAGTTATTGTTGTTGCTACAACTATTGCTATAAGAAAATCATTCTGATCTTACCAGAGGTACAGGATGGTGATACAGACAAAGATTTGTCCTGAAGATCATCTTAGAATAAGAACAGGCAATGGCAGGCATTAATGGAGGAAGGATTCCCAGGAAAACTGCTATTGGCATAAACTGAATGTGCACAGTGGGAACCGAGCTGGTTGTCATGTTTAACTTAGCCGCAGGCTAGAGAAACAGAGTTGAATAAGAGCAAACAGGAGGAAAACAACCGTGAAGAGGCACATATACTGCATAGAACTGATTGATAATACACGATTTCTTGTATACAGTCACTTCTACTGCTAGTCAGAGGGCTGGCACAATCCCTCAACAATTCTTTACAAAACTTTTGCCGTTTTTCAGCACTGTCATCAAAGTTGTCAGAAAAAGAAAGCAGAAAAAGGCAGCTCTTTCTCTTTGGCTTACACTCTCTTGTTGAGAGAAAACATTAGATAATTAACCAAAATTGTATAAGATTATATCCCAAGGCTGGGTGTAGTGGCATACTTGTGTAATCCTAGCACTTGGGAGGCTGAGACAGGAGGATTTCTATGAGTTTAAGGCCAGCCTCAGCTACACAGTGAATTCAAGGCCAGCCTGAACTGCATAGTGAAACCCTGTTGCAAAAAGACCAAAATAAATAAATAAATGAGTATACCCCAAACAGGAAGTACTACAGTAGGATCAGACAAAGGAGATATCACCTTATTTGCTGTCTTTCATACATTTATTTATGGACTCGTTATTTAATAACATTGAGTGTCCACTGCGTCTACTATGCCGAAAGGCACTAGAGGTAAGGAGCATGGGAACTACATTCTTGGCCTTGAGTAACTTGTACTTTAAAAGGGATCTGGTGACAATCTGTACAAGAATAGCTCCGACATAGGGCAGAATAAGATCGTGCTCTAAGAGGCCAGAAAGCTCACTTACTCACATTAATGGAGTGCTCAGTTGAGCAGCCCGGTGTGGCCCTCTGAGCATGGTGGTGCCTGAAGACGGGTGTAATCTAAACAGCTCAGGGCTGGGGTGGCATGCCGAGCTGAAAAACACTAGGAAGAAACTCAACATCAGGATGGATGTGGCTCTTTTTTACTGTTTCATCAAAGGACTGGACAAGCTTTTCTGTTCTTGAAAAATAAAGCATCTTTCCTTCACAAAGAAACACAAAGGCAGACACGTGAAGAGAAAAGTCACTGTGATGAGTGTAATAAGCAAGATATGTGTGACACATAGCAAGAGGAAGGGTATTGGGCAAGGGACTCACTGAATGACAAGGGAACAAGGACACTGCAGGTACAAAGGGACAAGCGCAAAGACTCTTTGCAAAGTACTTTGTAGGATAGTGCTCAGGGTGGTGAAAAGTGATCAGAAATAAGATAGGTAGAAATCACATCATAAAACTTGTTAGAGGATGATTTATAGAATTTAGGCTTTATTCTGAGGACTGGGAAACAGTGAAAGACTTTGGGAGAAACAGCATATCACATTTGCATTTTAGAAAAATAACAATAGTCATGTTTTATTATATACATTACAGTCACAGTTCAAGTAACAATATTTTGCTAAATCATGACTCTCCATATGGTGGTCCCCAGTGATATACATCCCAGAACATATCCTGTCATTAATACGTAACTTTATTCAGGGCCAACTGTGATTTATAAACATCTAACCTCATAGCAACCTTTACTATCTCCAGAGAGATGCATGAACTTGCCTACAGTCAGCAAAATAGTAAGGAGCAGAAAGAAGATTTTCTGTCTCCAGGACCAAACATTTACCCCGTACAATGTGGAGGAGGGGCAGGGCGTGGCTGGCAAGAGAAGAAGGAGAAACCAAAGTCAGAATAAAAACTGAGGACTGAACAAAAGCAGTGGGGCTGGGAATAAGGACAAAGAGAGATAATCGAGAAATATTTTGTAATGAGCACTACTGGATGCTGCAATCAATTCTATTGGGGAACAACAGGAAAGGAGGACTAGAATGCCCCCAGGTTTCTCCTCTAATTTCTTGTGGGACAGTTAGTAAGAGGAACTTTAGGAAGTGAAGGAGGTAAGGAGAAAATGAGCTGTGGGGTGTGATGGTGGAGATCCCAGTGGAGAATTGGATGGACCCAGCAGGAGCTCAGGACAGGGATGGGCTGGAATAAGGGACTGGGGATCTGACTGACAGGCTAGGACAAGAGAGCTGATTAGACTCCCGGAGCCTGGACGACAGGAAAACACAGGGACTTGAGTTTGAAGCCTGTAAGGGGCCCCTGAGACCTTTCAACTGAGAAAGTGACTTGGTCAATAATAGCAGTTTAAATGGCAAGTCTCACACTAAATATACCCAAGCAATAAAACAGAACTTTATTTTGAACCCTATTCCATGGTACACTGACAATAACCCTTCAGAAAGGATCACCCAGCACCCCACGCTAGAGCGGAGACAAGTTCTGCAGAGTTCTGCAAGTGTTAGAGAAGAGGCTGGCTGCCGTGTTTTATATCTGGATGTCCCCCAAAGCCTCAAGTGCTCAAAGGTGGAGCTTTTGAACAGGTGATTGGATTAAGGGGGCTCATAGCTGACTTGCTGTTAGAAAGTGACCCTGGTCTGAACAGGCCAGTCACTGGGTCATGGCCTAAATTAGGATATGTCTCTCCCTTCCTAGGTCCTCTCTTCTTTGTCTCTCTGCTTCTTAACCCCAATAGTGAGCAGCTCTCCTTTGCCATGCCTCTCTGCCGTGCCACCCTGCCTTGGAGCCAGCCAACAATATAAGTACTGAGACTACTGAAACATGAGCCAAAACAAACCCTCTTCCTTTAAGTATTGTGTCTCAGTGATGAGAAAGCGACTGAGACAGTGACCTTTGCTGCCATCGCCCTCCACGCCCACACACCTAGGCCATCTTAATTCTTGGAAGATCTGAGGCCTCTTCTATGAGGGGTCTGCTACGGGCTTCTTGTGAGACAATATGTTTCTCCTGGTCTGGAGGTGTTGAAAGACCACAGCTCCAGCACTCACAAGCTCTTGTCTATCATGTTACCTAGTATCTGAAACGTGAAGGATGTGAAAAGAAGTTGAAGATAAAGCAGAGATAGGAAATATGAATAAAGGTCTTAAAATACTACCCTGCCATTGAATTTAAAAATTGCATTTTGTAAAAATCAGTTCACAACATTGGACAAGGTCTGATGGAGTAGAGAGAGACCAGAGAAACAGGGAGGCCAATTCAGAGAATGCCATGGTAACAACATGTCATATGGGGCCACATAATTCATAAATAATTCATTATGCACTTCTACTCCTCATTTGGTCCTCACGGTAACTCTGTGAGTGGGTTTTATTATGCCTGTTTTAAAGACAGGGCAACCAAAGGAAGTAAACAAATTAGACATAATTATCCAGCCAGCAAATAGAAGAGCTCAGGTTTAATACCTTGGTCCTCTGAGGACAACCTATAAGAGGAAAAAGGATCTTGTAATCTAGTGTATTCATCACCCCCCCTCCACATCCCATGTATCAAGTTTCCTTTTGGGGAAGAGGGTGCTCTAAACATCAGAGCCTACAGGTACATATGGAGGCTTTGTCTGGAGAAGATCCCACTGGGCGACAAGGCTGTGCTGCCTTGAAGAACTCCTTTGGGCTTTGGAAGGGACTTCCCACAGAGAGCTGCTTCCAACCATACCACACTGAGCCTTCTGCAGGGTCCCTGTGTAGATTAACTGTTGAGGCACAGTAGAAAGCCAGTTCCAAAAACCATCCTCTGATTCATGCTGAATGAATCCCTGGTATACACTGTCAGAATTTAAGAGGCAGGTGTATCTCCCCTGATGCTTTGAATAGAAACTTGTTCAAATGATGTAGCCTCTCTAGGAACAGTTTTTCAAAAGACTGGTTTCTAATTTCTCATCTGCAGCAGTAGTGAGAGGGTGGATTCAGAGGAGGAAGGAGGAAGTACTGATGGGGGAGGCAGGTAAAAATGTAGTCCTGTATCGCAGCTGCAGAGATCAAAGGAGAGAGATGATCTTCACTTCTGAAGATGACAAGTGGAAAAAGAATACCTATGAAGGAAAAGGAGAGAAAAAAATTAGAATTGGAAGGTGGAACTATCTGGATAGGGAGAAGCAGAACAGTTTTCTATTTATTCTGATGATAGCTGGAGATCACAGCTTCCTGGTTCCACCACAACCCTCTGCAGGGACATTGAACCAGCCAGGCTGCTGCTGTGGGTCCCCATTCTTCCCCTCCTTTTTACCCCCACAGTATTCCCTCCCTCTACCTTTCTTACAGCATATGCATTGCCTCTGTACAGTAGATAATCTAGCCCACCCTTTCTAGATTACCTTCAACCCTTTGTTCTACCTCATTGATCAGAATCAAATGCAAGAGCCAAATACCCTATGAATCTGACCTTCAACCTAGGTGGTCTCTACTGCTTGTGCCAGTGATTCTTAAATTCTATAAGCACCAGAAATGTGTGAAGTACATTTTAAAACAGAGTGATGAGAAGGGGCATGATAATTTATACTGATAAAAAGCTCCCAAATGATGCTGATGCTTATCGTCTGTGGACATGAAACTGTCATTCATTCAGCCTTAATTCTGCACTGTTCTGTGTTAATAACCTCAGGAGTATCTAGATGAATCCATGAGTAATTCAAAGGCAGAATGTATATTTGGACTGTCTTCCTCACAGTGCCTAGCTAGCATACTCATAGCAGACACCCAGTCTAGTATACCGGCCAATATGAAGAATTAGTGTTGATTTTAGGTACAGTTTATGACGTAGATAATTTGTTCACAGGAACATTTCACTTTACTCTCTTCCATTTCTCGACCAATGCATGCTCTTCCTCCTTTAGGCTGACCCAGGCCCCCAATAAATATATGCCTTCCCTCAACAATCAGGGCCCTCCTACTTGCACCTCAAAGCTTATAGGTAATTTTTATATGAAGTTTGACTAAAAAGGAGAGAAGTAAAGTGAGGCAGTAGCTGCAGAGGGGTATGAGACCCCAGAAACATTTTATTTAATTTTATTATTTTATTTTATTTATTATTTTAGTTTTTTAAAGATGAGAGACACTTGAGCTTATTTAAGTATTCAAGGAGAGAAGCCAGGGGCAGGGAAGGGATGATAGTATAGGAGAGAAGGACTCATGGACAGAAGGAGGTCTCTGAGAAGGAGGCAGGTAGAACCCAGGCTACAAGAGAAAAGATGAGTGTAAGCAGGAACAAGGGTACATTTCCCATTGTAGATGGAAAAAGGAAAAGGCAGGCTTAGATGTAGGAATAATGAGGCTTTTGACTGTAAGTAACTCCTCGCTCTAACATCTTGTGATTCCATGAAATTAAATTGCCATGGTGTTGTTGGTTTAGTATGTCACCTCTCCTTGGCAGAGCAATAACCTGAAGAAGTGAATCTTTCATGAGAGACTGTCTCACTATGGGAGGCATGCCAGGGGGGAAGTGAAGGCTTCCCACCGGCCTCAAATACCTATTGCCTTGTTCTACAAGACAGGATTTAGAAAATGGGGTAAACTGTGACAATGTGAAGACTAGAGCAAGGTCATAGAGCTGATAGTTTTGGAGCCAGCCATTGACCTTTCTCTATCTGAAGCCAATAGTCATCTGATCCACCCATTCACACTCATTTATTCTCTGATCACCTACATTGTAAGGAACAGGCAGAGGGATTAAGAACATTTTCTGCCTAACACTCAGGAATGCCTAGGAATACCATGGTCCATCCAGACCTTCTTCACACAGACCCAGCCTATCTCTGGGACTCTCAGAAACACTTGACAAGGATAGAAATAATAATAGCAATAACAGTCTGTCAAATGCCTCTTCAACTCAATGAGCATGCAGAGTGTTTAGTACATCATATCAGAACCTGAATCATGAGAAGAACTCGGCAAATGAAGTATTCTCATCATCTTCCTCCTTTTCTTCCTCTTCTCATTATCATCATTACTGTGTGCCAGGAACTGTACATTTTCCTGATTACAAAATAGATGATCTGTGTTTGACAAAATTCTAACAAAAAAGGCATTCATAAGAGAAGTATGCTGGAAAGAGGGAAAGCACTTGATTTAGGTTTCCCATGTGTGCATTCTGACTCTCCTGGTACTGACTGTGAGTTTGGACACATTATTTAACATTTCCGTGTCTTAGGTTGCTTATTCATTCAATGAATACAATAATACTTCATTCATTATCAGGGTCTTGGAAAATTTAAATATGATGACATCTACATAAAACACTAAGCACGATTTTCGGTACATAACACAATATTCATTGATTACTGTTTATATTATTACTGTTGTAATAATCTTAAATCAGATCTCAAAAGTAACTAATGTTAATAGTTCTTTGCATATTTTTTCAAACTATACCCTCACATAAACACATACACACATATTCCACAGGATCCAAAACGTACATATACATACCATTTCACATGTCTTTGTCTGCCAAATATTATGGATTACTTTCAAAACCGACCCACAAATATATAACAGTAAACCATTTTACCTCTGTTATAACTCCTCTGAAGGGTGCATCTTCATATCATGAATATTCCAAAGAAACCTCTGAAGGATGAAATATATGCAGAGAGCCCAGCAGCCCTTATCTGTAAAGGACTAGACAAAAATAGTTTGGACTTTGCAGGTCGTACAATCTCTAGATGTGACTATTTAATTCTGTGGTTGTCATGGGAAAGTAAACACTAACAATACACAGGAATAAATGAAAGCAGCAGTGTTCCAATAAAACTTTATTTATGAAGACTAAAATTTGGATTTCACATATTTTCACATGTCAAAAACTATTATTCCTTTGATTTTTTAAACCACTACTTAAACATTTTTTTAGTTTTATTTTAAAAGGGAGTAAAATTAAACACAACAAAACAGAACAGAATGGGACATAAGAAAGCATAAATTTCAAAGCTAGACAACCAGAGATCTTCACTATCTGTCATATTGTCTCTTGTTTTCTTCCAAATGGTTGTCCATATCTTTGCATATGGGGAGCTCATACTAAATAACATAGCCAATTTTTTCACAAGATGTGCAGTTCACTGGCTCCCACTTGCTAGGCAGGGGGGAGGGAGCGGGGGGACAGGATACATGAGATGTCTGATTCTCAGCCCACACGCAGGCAGGATCGCAGTCGTCCCCCAGAGACGGGAAGAGTTCCTTGTTCTCCTGGCACCCTGAGTCAACCACATGGTGCAGGTCCCGAGGCACCAGTCTCTCCCCTGCAGGACCCCTAAGGTCTGCCATACTCACCTGCTATTTCTTTCTGATGAATTGACCATTCCATTTCCAAAGTTCTGAAATGGCCAACAGACCACAGAAAGAATTCTCTTTAGGCTCCTTTCTGAAACCAGCAGCTACAGCGATCTGCTGGCCTTGCTTCAGGGCCACCTTAAACATATTTTTTTAAAAAATGCTCAACTTGTATGTCGTACTGTGCAAAAACCAGTGATAGACCAGATTTGGCCTTCAGGTCACAGGAAGCCAACCAAACTGTCATGTTGGAGCTTAGTTGAAAGTTGCAAGGACAATAAAGTGTCCCTTCTCTCCTTGAGAAGCATTATCCCACCAAACCTGTTAAAAATCTGTCTCACCTGTCAAGGTTTAGATCAAATGCCACGGGTTCTGGGAAGCTGTCTAAAAATTCCTCTGAAGAGTTAAAAGCTGTACCTCCCTCAGAGTTTTCTCTGTCTTCTTTTATACCACTAGGTACTGTGCTTCTTGGCCTATGAAAATCCCTACTTGGCCTCCAACTCCTCGCGTATTCGGTTATCTGTCATGCTCTGGAGCTAGTACTGTACAGAGCTTAACAACTGAGAAGAGTTGAATTTGACCTCTGACCTTCATCCCAGCTCTATTAGGTACATAAAAAGGGAACACATTAGAATTAATCTAAGAGTGGGTAGGAAGGGGGATTAACTAGAATCAGGAACAGTTTTTGGAACCCAAATTCAGGAAGCTTCAACCAGCTTCAACTCCTCCCAGGTCACATGGACTCTTCACCTCTTCTTCTCTGAGTAGGTTTACTTTATTGCTTTTTCTCCTTGCCAATTCTCTGAGTTCAAGAGCTCAGAGAAATCAACTAGTTTCTATGAGTCTTAATTTTAAATTTCTGGAATAGAGGACCTAATTGACCAGAGAAGCTGTTTGCATGATATAAAAATAAGCAAAGGAGCTGAATGGATATTCTTGGGATTATTTTCCAAAAATGAAGAATATGCTTCTTCAAAGTTCTTCAAAATGCCTATAATATTTGCTGATTTCATTTATATCATCATGGCTTCTGATATTGTTCCAGGTGTAAGTCTCCCGCTTCGTGTGTTTGTGTATGAGTGTAGACACTATGCTCTTTATAACAGGGACAAAGTTGAACTCCTTTTGGCACTCCCACTCCTAGCACAGGGTTTGTTTCATACCAAGCAACTTACTGAACTGAATTTAAAACTGCACCTTCTATTCAGAGTTTAAGCCCTCTTTCATCTTTATGAAAGGTGCATTCCATGACTAGGCAAAAGATGTGATAAAAAATAAATTTCCTACTTCTGGCTTCAGTGCTTACTATTATTGTTATTATTATTGTTAAATTGTCTTTAGCAAAGATAATTACAGTATTTCTATTTCAGGGGTTCGGCAGTCAAACAATCTCAGGTCCACAAGATCTACGAATACAACTCTAATAGGTTCTGAACAATTATCTCTTTCTAGCTCTGTTGGGCAGAGCAACTAAAACCCTGGAAGCCTGGGTAGCAAGGAGTCTTTTTCTAAGTACTCCTTGCAGAACCAGCTGAGAATGAATCCAGCTCTAGTTTGAGCAGAAAATTACTTAGCTGTGGTTAGTGGCCTAGGTAGTTGTTGCTTACGCAAACTTCTAAGCAGCTCTGAAAATCCCTAAGTGCCCCAGATCATGCCTAAATCCTTGTGCTCATTAACCAAGGCTGGGTGCCCTCATGTTCAGTGCCGCTCCAACAGCCAAGGTCAGTCAGGAGAGGTCGTCTCTTTCCTGACTGCCTCTGTAAACTGTTGGAGAGTTTCTCTCCATAGCTTATTATACCTCCTCTGATCTTCTCCCTTGGGGAAGAAGTTGGCTCATTGTTTACCAAAGCCAGTTGCTCCCATGGTAGTTCTGCTGCCTCTTTCTGCTCTGATGAGCTGCAAGCTTCATGCAGAAACAAATCTCAAGGAGGGGTATTACAAACACAGCCCACAGAAAATACATGGTGTTCTAGTTTGTGCCCTCCTTGCCCTGGTTAACATTAATTCCTAAGGCCTTTCTCAAGATTTTCTAAGCTCCCTTCCACATTCTGACTAGGAAGGAGAGAGGAAAAGACTAAGTGTCTTTTCTGTCCTACTGAAATGTCAGTTGTATTATTATGTGTTTACTTTGCTCATAATAGACTCTAAGACTGTCATATGGGGTATGTAATAAAACATGATCAAGGCTGGTCTTCTGCCCAAGAGGATTGGGTGTGAGTGTGCTTCCAAAGATACATCATGTCTCTTAATGAAATTTATATAGCACAAACTTAACATATACTATTTAGCCCATCTAAATAATAATTATAAATATGAGTCAAATACATGTGAACTTGAACAAATCTCTTTGACTATCCTTATCAATTAATCAGGATCCTTTAAAGGCATTTTATAGGTCTTTGGTAAATGTTAGAGCTCAATCAAGAAGTTTCCCAGATAAATCAAAACTAATAATTGCTTTTAAAAAAAAGATCTGTTATGATCTCAGAGCATTTAGTCAGTTGGCCAATTCTAGAATTGGCCAATCTCTCTATGTATGAGTATATTCTTTTGATTTATTGCAGTTTTTTTTTTAAAAATTGAAGAAGCTGCGCTTATCTACTCTAAAGAAGAGGGAATTTCTATTCCTCACTACAATAATGGTCTATTTTTACCTGCCACCTCTCACTGGAGCTCAGTAATTTGACTCACTTTATTAATACATATTTTTTAGGTTACACCTGTTCCCTGAAACATTTCTTTTGCCTGTAAAAATTATAGTTCTCAATTTTCTACCCATTTCTTAAAGTTTTAAGGGAGAAAATATTGCAATTTGTGGATTATTGTTCTTCTTTCTTCTATATTGGAAGTTTTGCCCACAAAGTGTTCTTTAATGACATGAAGCTTATGTAACAAGATGAAATTTAAACCAATAAATTTTTAAGTCCTAAAACATGAATTTGTCACAATGTACTTCTAAGATGCTTGAACCCCACTGTAGATTACACTTTATGGGGTCTTTTCAAATAATAGTCTTATATAATAGTGTTATTTCTTTAGGATACCCTGTATAGAAAATATTTCCTTGAGTATCTATATATATAGTAGGCTAACAGTTCAAGAGCAAACCTAATAAAGGCAAAACAAACAATGGTGGAAATAGTATGCTCCTTCAGTTATCTGTAGGTCTGAAAAAGTGGGTTGCAAGATAGACAATGTAAAACAGTAGTAAAGAGCAGGGATTTTGAGTAAAAAATAATCAAGTAGGCACCCCTTGTATTTATGAACTTTGTGACCTTGGGCAAAATACTTAACCTCACCAAGGCTGTAAAATGAGAACGAATATAACATCAAACATTTGTTGTTTACTTTTTATGTGCTTGACCCTGTCCTAATCTGTCATATGCATTTTATTATCTCATTGCACCCTCAAAAATAATCCTATGAGGAAGGTACTATTAATACCTTCATTTTACAAATGAAAAAAAAAAAGCTACAAAAATTTGGGCATCCAAAACTGCACAGTGGCAGAGCTTATAATTCAATGCCATATTTGTCTGGCTTTAGAAACCAAGTTCATAAACACCACATTATATTGTATCCTTGCAATAGACAGAGTGAGGTGGGAGGATTAAATGAGATAAAGCACATAAAGGGCAGCCCTGCACATATTTAGTGCCATTACTCTCTTTTATATTTTAAGAAAGGGTCATGCTATGTAGCACAGGATGGCTGCAAATTTTGGATCCTCCTGCCTTACCCTCTTAAGTGCTGAAATGACAAGAGTGTTGTTACACTTTATTATTATTATTATTATTACATACTACTAGCTAAATTCTGTATAGTGTTTTATTGTTTATGATACTCATGTACACAGTAACTCATTGAAAACTGGTTCAGAAACATTAAAAGACTTGGCTGAGGTCATTTAGTTTGAATCATTCTATCAGATTCTAAATCTTTTAATTCCACAGCACAACATCTCACTGCTTTTAATCACTGAAGAGTGCTATGTTTTCATGTAATGTATTTCGTTTATTATTAGAAGACATGGCTATTTTCAGATTAGGTGAGTTCTAGTCTTGTCTGCTTCTAGGGGTTGCTGCTTTATCTTGGTACATCTTGAAATCTGTTTGAATTTTTTTTTTTTTGCTTGATTCTCTCCTTTATGGCAGGCAACTCTCCTTTCAGAATATGGAGGAGAGAGAATCCTCATTTGTCTGACACCCACATTCTATTCCACAGTTAAATCTCTATGGGTAGGTAAATGTCAAATTATGAATGAGCTGTGTTTTTAAAGGTTAATTTGTAAGTTGACTGTTTGGAAATCTGAGCATTTTCCCCTTGTTTTCAACAGAATTTAAGTCCCATAATGAACTCATAGAACTCTATTATAAGCTCAAGCCAGATGCAGAAAAAAGAGGAAAAGGACTGTGAGGAAAGATGAAACATGGGTCTCTCCTTCTTCCCTTAAGTCTAGGCTTGTCCCAGATAAAGTCTGGAAAGTCTGTACCTTTTATATCTCCACATCTGCCTCATAGTTGTCTCATTTCCTAGTATTCCTTATCTTCCTACTAGCCTGTGTAATTCCCAAATCAGAATAGCCATATACCAGTCTTTTAACTTCATAAGCTGTCTACTTGCCCCATGTTTTCCTCTTTATGCTCTACTTTAAATAGCTATGTGATATGGACTAGGTGTTTGCAGGAAAGTAATGAAATAATTCACAGAAAAGTATGAACCTCTGATTTCCTTCATGCTCTTTAGAGGTGTTTGCATATTAAGATTATTATGGATTCAAAATGAACTTGTAATTGGTGGGAATTCTTGCAGTGAAACAAAATTAAGTGAGAAATTGCCATTAAGCATCAGAACAAAGAAGTGTGCTACAATATAGGTAGAAGAGTTCAAGGAGGGTCCCTTTTACTTTATCCTTTTATTTACCATCTTCCCACATACAAATATACCTTTGAGCCCAAACACACATCTCATCAGCTACCTTGGCTTCCAGTCTTTTCTTCCTCATTTGGACAATTACTAGAATGATAGAATCAAACCTAGAAAGGGTGCTACAGTAAAGTTCATCACTTTACAATGAGGAAAAAAGGCTCAGATAGTAAAGCCCAGGTTCACACTGGTAAGAAGCGACATTGGTGTTAGCATCCAGTCTTCAGGTCACACAGTAGAGCATTTTCTTCTGCATTCATGGGTCATGACTAGCATTCATGGGTCTTGTGAAAAAGAAAATGAAAAACAAAACAAAAATAAAACTTAGAAATGCTCATTCACTGGCCCATTCAATTACTCACTTGGATTTTCTCTTTTTGCATTGCAATTGGCAAATGAAAGCTCTTCTCTCTTCTTTTTCTCACTGACCATTTAGATTTTTATTATAATTGGAACTACTCTTCTGCCCCTTTAGCAATAAGCACAGTGGTCACTAAAGACATGGTCTTTCTAGAAAGGCTGTATCTCAGCCACCACTTCCTGATTGAGTGAAATTAGCAACTTACTTAGCCTTAGTGTCTCAGCTTCTTTCTCCGGGTAGTGGGAGAAAAAACAGTTTATACCTTATTGAGTTGTTTCATACATATGCTTAATAAATGTTAGGCATCATCATTGCCTCAACACATTTAGTTTGCTCTTCTCATTTTGAAAATATATTTTTATATTTAAGGAAGAGAAGCTTTCTTGGACTTAGGTGCCTTCCTCCAATGTCTAGCAATCTGTAAATCGTCATTAAAGGTTAAGGTGACCCTTTATGAAGTTATTGTCTAAAAGGCCTCATTGTGTACAGTGAGTCATCATCACTTAAATGTGGATGGTGAGTCAGTAGCCTGTTAAAGAGAGGTCAGAAGTTCTCCTGGTTCAAAAAGAAAGGATTCAAACCCAACCCCAAGGGTGCAGAAACAGTACACGTGTGTGGAGTCCATGATGCAGCTCGACTACTTGATGGGTATAATGTGGTGGGTAAGTACTGGGACTTCGGGTCACACAGAGCTCTGTCTGATTTCAGCCTCAACCTCTACCTTGCTACAGCCTCAGGTGCTTAACTTCTCTTTGCCTCATTTTTTAAATTACTTGTAAGAGGAGATTGTCTTCAGAGAAACTACTTCATGATATAAAGGCTTGGGAAAATGCTGAGAATCAAGTAAACATTCAGTTAAAAAGTAATTACTATTACCATTATCTCTACCGCCATCATTGGGAATGGGAGTCTAGTCAGAGTGTTCTAGGGATTAATAATAATGGAGGAGCAAGCTAGAGGGAAAAAGTAACAGAAACAAAAACATTTTTGACATTACAAAAAATCATAATTTATTCCTCACTGTATGCTTGTGAGGGAATGAGTGATATGTGTGTGTGTACATAATTTCCATTTTGTAAAGTAAAATTCTAGGGAATAGAGTATATAAACAACCTTCATGCAAAAACACAGGTCAGCTTTTGCCCCAGTGAAGGGCTAAACTTCTGTTCGGATCCTGGGGGACAGGGATAACCATCTTGGCCTACCGCAGCATGCTAAAGATACGAATGTCATGTAATAATCCTGTCGTTCTTCTTCCTGATCTCAATCAGCCCTGCTGATTTCATGCCATCTGCAAATTTGCACATCCTTTGTGCTCCTTTTTGCTCACATTTTGTGCCTTTCCTTGCCATCTCATTTACTTCTCATGTTTTAATCTCTGGGCTTCCATTTTTCTTCTTTTTCTTCTTAGTCTTTTTTTTTTTTTGGATGCAATGTTCTCTCTCTTCCCCCCTTTACACTCCCCTTGCCACACCAATCAAATTCCTGCTTGCTTTTGCCATATTCATTATCCCACCCCATTCCCTTCTCATTCCTAGAAAACAGTTCCCAGACTCACCCTTCCCCCTCCAGCTCGCATGCCCACCCTCCATAAATTCCTGCAGCCTGGCAATCAGTAACTTCGGCAGGCATCACACTTCGCAGCTCCCATAGTTTACACTACTTGTTACTATTCTCCTTGATACTGCTCTCTAGGGTTTCTGCTAAAAAAATGCTCCACTTTAAAAATATTCTGGGTACAAGTTGAACCTACAGTTAAAGTTTACTCTCACATTTACACATTTCACGGTTTTATTTTAACTAGTGGTTCAGGTTTACGCTCAATTATGCAGTGAAGGAAGACTAGATTTTTAGGGACCAACAGGACGCAAAATCACCTAAACGTTCAATAGAACCCCTCAGCCCTGGGTTCACCCTCCCTCTTCCCATTCCCCCAACCCCAAGCTGATGGGGCTTGGCTTTTTTCTTTGTCAGATCATTTATTTCACTCTTCCTGGAGCTCAAATGGCCTCCGAGTCCGTGTATGTGTGCACACGTGTGTGGCCACT
>PVJX010010521.1:44241-56840 GCA_004027295.1 Dolichotis patagonum
GGAGGAGGGAAGACAAGAGGGGAGGAGGAAAAGGTGGAGGGGGGAGGCGTGGGGGGGTGCGGAGAAGGGAGGGAGAATGTCTTGTTTGTGGCTTGTCAGCAATTGCTTGAGACAAGCTTCCATGTGTGAAAGCTACTTGGCATGAATGCCTGGGCCGTACCAAGTGTCACCGCAGCAAGAGGGGGAGTCAGAAGAAAAACAGATCAGACCAGAGCAGACAATAGGCCCCTAAAGTGTTCCCCCTAAGTTGCTTTGATGTTGTCCTGGTGTCTTGATACCAGGAGGCCAGGGATTGCAGGAAAAGGGTCTTTTTTGTCTTCATTCACTTTCCCCCCTCAGTTTCTGAAATGATTCTCCAGAATTTCTCCTCATAAAAAAGGTAAGAGCCTAACAATTCCTTCTTCTGTGGCAGGCTTGTGCCTGTGCCTGGAAGTGGGGGTCTCATTCCTGCGCTGCTCAGGAGGAGCGCTGGGGTCCTGCGATTGGAGCTCCTGCGTTGCCCCTGGAAGTCTTTCCAAGGCGCTCAGGGCTGGGGATGGCCCCTCTTTCCAGGGAACCCCAGTAACACGATCTGTGCCTCTGGGTTGGTGGGGGAAAAGGGGTGGAAGGAGAGGGGTGGGAGGAGGGTGGGATGGTGAAGGGTGGGAGGGAAAAAAGGAGAGAGGGGGAGAGACGCCTGAAAGAGAGACGGGCAGAACCCTCATTCAGAGAAGCCCAGCCCGGAGCCCAAGGAGGCCTTGCAGACTTGGAGCTTTACAATCTCAGGCTGGGCGAGAGCTGGCTGGGGCTCTGCTCTGTGACTGCAGAGATTGCATTGAGCTTTGTGTGTGCGTGAGTGTGTGTGTGAGGGGGTGCGCGCACCGCCTTGGCGTGCCTTGGCGTGAAGGGGTGGTACCCAAATTTTTATCACTCCAGCCGGACTCTTCAAGGAAGAGCGGCATGGCAGGCAGGAAGGGAGAGCAAGAGAACTCTGCCACAAGACGATTCAGAAACTTTTCCAGTCTCAGGAATTTTTCAGGTGATAGACACCGTAAAAGAGTTGCCCTGCGTCTCAGTTTCCCCGTCTGTGAAATTGAGAGAACTGATTGGTGATGCTGTGTGCCTTCTTGGGATTTAGTAAAACCCAACAGATAACTATGCCTAAAAGGCGTGGAGAGATCTTCAAACTGGAGATGCTGTGGAATCACCGAAGTGTTATCTTTTTTCTTGATCATCACCATCGTGATAAAACTATCATTAAAGACACTGATACAAATAGACTGGGATGTACAGAGCAAGTGTCTGAGCTTTTCTAAGGAAACAAAAAGCCTCTTTCCACCTGTTGGCTTCTGTCCTTTTCTCTTGTGTCTTTTCATTAGATCTATTGGTCATTTGTACAGAGAATGGGGTGGGAGGGATTGGGTTTTCCCTGTCGTCTTCCCTTGTATGTTTTTTTCTTTTTTTTTTAAAGAAGGTCAACGTAAGACGCTTGAGAGAGAAAATGTGCCTTCTGTTATAGTAGTTTATTCAAGACCTTGTGTTTTCTGGGGCTGGCAGGGCACATACACGTCTGTAAACTCTACCTTAGAGGTTAAAGATTTTTATTGTGGCTTTTAGAGATTAAGTGAGATTTATTTACAATTGCCTTTTATCAGAGGGTAAATATCTTACTGTGTGTGTATGAGGGTAAGAATGTGAAGGCTGTTTACCTACTGGTGGTTTTGTGGATAAAACCTTATGCTTTTTTAAAGTGACATCTTGAGAGATGGGAGTAGCAGACTAAAATCAGTACCTAATATTCATTTTTAAAACATTTGTTTGGGTGAAAAAATGTCTGTTTATTTCTTTTTGAATTGTACATTTCCTTTCTTCTGCTTGTATACAGTGAATATTTTACGTCTTTCAATTATAGCTCTTTCTTAGTTTTCTGGGGGAATTTTGCTTTTGTACCTAATTCTAGGTTTTCTGTAACTCTGCTACTTGTCCAAAAAATTCTGTAAAAGTCTTAGAGGCTATGATTCTTCCCATCCTCACTGCAAATCCTTATCAGACGGACTCCCTGTGATAGCTAGGTATTGAGGCAAAGAGCCAGTCTTAGTGAGATTATTTATGTTCCTCCCATAGAGGCCTGAAAACCTGACTTCTGTGTGTAGGAAAGTATCAAAGATATGAATTGGTCTCGATATGGGAAGAAGGCCTTCCCTTAGCCCCCCCCCCATTTAATGCTTTATTAGCATGAAGCTGTACTTTATCTTAAAACTTAATTGTTCTACTTTGTAGACAGAAGATCTTAACTATGGTTTGTCTCTTGCATGATTCTGGGTTCCACATATCTTCCTCAAACATTCAAATTTTAGAACTATAAGGGGGAAAAAGTTATTCATCATGATATTAAGGCCCAAGAAAAACAAATAACAGTCTGAGATGCCCGGCTTGCTGTGCTAGGTTCTAGCAGCAAACTCTGCCCTGCTCATGTTGCAGTGTTGCACAGACATAGCAAACATGGTCACAAAATAAATTTACATAAATTCACTCACATATTCATTTGTGTACTCAGCTACTATATTAAGGGCCTTTACTATGTTTCAGGCACCTTATTGGGCATGAAGATGTAGGAAAAAGCAGTGCAGATATGCCCCTTCCCTCAGGGGGCTTACAGTCTTGATGGTAACATTAACCACACAGTTACACAAATCAATAGTTATAACATTGATGATATATATTGAACATCCTGTGGATATTATAATTAAAAGAAAGTCATCCCTGTTACTGACGTAAACTTTTAACTAGACATGACTTAAATGTCCTTGCTTTTTGTGCCTGAGGTTCCCTTGCTCCAGTCATCCCCTGTTCCACCCCACTGCCCCTCTGTGGCCTTCCTACTCACAGAGAGCCAGCTATTAGGGCTGGGAATTTAGCTCAGTGGCTTAAGCGCCTGCCTGGCAAGCGTGAGGTTGTCAGTTCAATCCCCGGTGCCAAAAAAAAAAAAGAGCCAGCCATTGCAGAGTGTAAAATTCTCTCCTTTGCTCTCCCTTCCTCTGTCTTTCCCAGCACAGAGTATAGCAGAGACACAACATCTGCTAACCCTTTTACACTTGTGCTATTAAATAACTTCACACTCGTTGTGAGACAGCCTATACAACAGCCATTATCTGGATAATTCACATTAGCGGTAGCCTCTGCGCTCTGTTAAACCCCAATGGGTGAGAGTGAGATGAGGCTCCCGGCTCATTTTACTTATTCCATAGTTCCTGGGCTGATATTAAATGCTTAACTGCAGGAAACTCCACCATATCACTGTCATCTTGGAATTCCAAAACAATAACTGTAATGAAATGGCCTTTCCCACCCTTCCCAGCAAGGACACACATTCTATTTATAAAAAGAAAAGATTTTTTGGAAACCTTTTCAAAAGATCCCATTCTGAGTGGGTTATTAAAATCCTACTAGTTTGACAGTATCAAAGGTAGAGCCACTCCCCTACACACACACACACACACACACACACACACACACACACACAGAGCACACTCTTGATTATGTTCTTCCTTGGAGAGAATATATGGTTGAAATACCAGTCATTTCCAAGGAGGCAGATTAGCTTTTCTGTTCCTATCACCATTTTGTGCACTGTGCGTTTTTCTAGTACTCCAGGGACTGTTGTCTTCAGTGTTGTCAATCTATCTTTTTTTTCCTTTTAAGATTAATTTAATAGTTTAAAAAGAAGACAGACGTGCCCACCCACACATAAATCATAGGTTTGGTGTCTATACTTGGGAACCCACACACGTTGTGTGGTTAAGGCATGTCATGAGCAAAATGAGAGTCATTTCTACGCTCTTAACACTGTTACGCAGAGAGGAACCCAGCTCATGTTGCAGCAACAACCTGAATCGGCCCTTGCCCTGATCTGCATTTGGCACCTGTGACCAATGCCCTCACCTCTGAGCAGTATGCACTGTATTTGTAATTATTTGATCACTTCTGACATACTTTCCCCTCCAAATGTGTTACTCACTAAGGAGCTGCCTCAGGGGGAGGCAATCTCAGTTGGTACTAGAAGAGTAATCCAAAGAAGTGGGAGTTGAGAAGTGAATAAAACCAGGACTTGGTCAAAGGAAAGATTTTTCCATAGAGGCAGGCAGCCTAGAAGCAAGTTATCCTAAACTTTAGGAGAATAAAAGTGGAGTATTAGGACATTTTAAAAGGTGCAGTGTGCCCCTGTTGTTTATAAGGAAAACCAATACAATATACAGGACACTCCCCAAACTCATTAGTCACAAATACAACTTTTGCATGTAGTGATATTGATGGGAATTTTGTGGTTTTGCTCCCCACAAGAGACATAAGACAAAAAAGGGAAATTTTCTTCATTCTTTTTAAGCCTTGACATTTTAACACTCTAAAATATCTGCTCAGTCTCCTCTTACTGTAAATTAAATAATATTTTTATCCTTCTGTTACACTGAGGTAAGGTTATGTGACTCAGCCAAGGGCCCGCAAGGAAGTAAGGGGTGAGATGGGTAGTCTGTTAAAGTTCCTTTTGAGCTCACTTCTTCAGGAATGAAAAGTGGAAAACAGGCAATCACCATGCTGTTCAGATTAAAAACACTGTGCTGACATATTAAAATAATTGCCTTAGTTCGGACTCCTTTTTCTTCAAAATTAGAATTTAGAGTGTTGATCAACAAAAGGGTGCTCAATTCTGATCTACTAATGACTTTTTTTTTTTTTTTTTTTTACCAATACCAGTTTCTGATTTTTCCAAACTCCCTATTCTACTTCTCTGGATGTCTTTGGAAATGAAGAAATTGAGCTTAATCATCCTTAAATTCGCTTCAGCTCCTCTATTAAGTGTCTCTCTGGTTCTGTGAATAGTATACTATATGAATTCGGTTGTTTTGGTCGCCTATACAAAGCGCAAGTCAAGAATTATGATTACCAAAGGAAAATATAGCTGGTTTCATGGATGTATGATTCATTCCTATACACATCTGCCATACAAATTATATTGTTATCTTGAAGTGAAAGGCATGTTAGGAAAAAGAAGGATTTTAATTTATGGATTTGAAGAGAATTTGCCAGTCAGCATGCAGGCACATGTGCAAGAAACTAAAGAACCATTTTCAAAAGAATAAGCTGTTTTGAATGCATGTCTTCCTGTATAATAAGTATGAATTTAAAATGGACGAGCACTGAGTACATCTCTTAGCTTCACCATTTTCACACGCCTTTTGTATAGAAACTGTGCTGGGTTTTTTGTTTGTTTGTTTGTTTGTTTTGTATTATGCTTGCATGTTATTTTGAGGGTGCAAAGGATAAGTAACTGTTGTGCTGATGATACATGCTAAGTGTTTAACACTATGCTTCCGGAGATGACAGTGATAAGCAACTCCCAAAGGATATTAATGGAGACTTGTTGATATGTTACATATATATTATGTGTGTGCATGTGCATGTATTATGTATACCTTTAGGATGTAAGTGATAAACTGCTTCTGAAATGTGGTTGAGGGTGAGACAGAGACGGTACAGAATGAATGTTTTCATTAAGCTTGTCACCTTGATGAGTAATTTTAGGCACTATTCATTTAAAATTGGTTAAACTTTTAAAAAGATATAATTTAAAATTTTTACACAATAGCTCAATTTAATGTTTAGAACCCCAGAGTAAATTCTTCTGCCATGTTTTGAGAATATCATTTTGCTTGTAGCAAGGCTGCTTTGATGGTTAGTAAACCAATGACTTTTTAATAGAAAAAAATAGTATGTAAAATATGATTACTTTTTAATTGGAAAAGAGGATTCTTAAGACCATACATAATTATTTTGACTTCTATTGATCTTTTATGGTGGGTTGCTTATATTTCTTAACATTGCATATCTTGCTTAATTTCATAACCATCCTAAAATGTAGATACATAAGAGAAAGCATTATTGACTTTAAGCATGGGCAAACAAGAATCGGTGTATCAGCAAACTGTTTAGAACACATGAAGGTACTCTGCAGAAATATGTAAAATGTCCAGTTCTTGATGAATGCAACTACTATAAAGAAAAAATATTTATTCTATACATTATTGTTTCCAATCTCATTTTTAATGATCTAAGTATTACCGAAAATGCTCTTTTCTTTGCTTAAATGCCTTTAGTCTAAAGTGGTGAAGAACTTTAATAATTTCATGAAAATAAAAATCAATTCTTTTTTTCTGAACAGTAAATACAGTACACAAACTCAAAGTGCCATTAGTGGCATTTGAAAGAAGCCAAGCCATCGTTAACTCAGAAGAAAAATTTGTGAACCTTGAGGAGGCTTTACTTCTCTGATGTTAGATATATTGGACTGTGTGTTATCCTTGTCACACATGCAGCCAATACATGTTTGAGGAAAGAAGTTTTGCTGAGACACCTCGAGTGAGGGTAGAGGGCCTGCGTGCTCTTAGGATGCTCATTTGGAAACTTACTACGTACAAGTCCGTGACATACCTGGGTGCTTAAGGCAAAAAGACTAAATAATGCAGGACTTTCAACTCCTGAGCTGGTGCCCAAGCTGATCCTTCTTGCTGGAACACCCCTTTGCCTTGTCTTTTCCAAGCAAACTCCTACTGTTACCTCTGAACTGACCTTCGGTTCTTCTTCTAGAAAGCTTCCTGGAGCCCCACACCCCATCCCTGCTCCACTGCCTTGACTGAGCATGTGCTTATGTGGTCCTTGTCACACTATGCCAGATTCTTCTGCCTCCCCTTCTGGGCTGTGGTCTCCTCAAGGGTTGAGACTTTTTTTTCCTTGTATCCTTAATGCCTAGAGTAAAACAGAGCAGACAGTCAGTAAATGTGTTGAATGAATAAACAATTTACACTAAAATGTAGCTTTTTAATAAATTCACAAAAAGGATGACAAAAATGCAAATTATGCAATCTCGTTTCACAAGCAAAAAATTTCTCATAAGGTATCCATCCTTTTCCTCTTTCAAAGAATAAATTAGGCATTTATAATAGTTTATATATCTCCAGATCTTCCCTTTTATTATGTCTAGTATTTCTACCCAAAAGCTTCTGTTCTTTATGTATCCCATTCTTGAGCCTTGTGAGTCCCTACTAAGAGTTTATTTTTTATATAAAGAATCACTGATGACAAATAAATTGGTTACATTTGCTTGTTTCACCCCTAGTAGAACCATTTGTTGATTGATGTAGCTAAAGGGGAGTTTGCTCTGTCTCAGAAATGAAAAAATAAAGAGATCTTTGAGGAACTCTAGACAGCCAGAGAGTGGTAGGTGAATGCCTGGCTTCCTGAAATCTGTAGTTGTGACCATCAGAAATAAAAAAGGGATAATACACTTTAACTTTCTAAAAAAGGTTTTAAGTGCTGAACTCTCAAAAAATGCTTCCAGTTGCAAAGAGTGAGTTCACTCTCATTTCCTCAAGAAAAAGGGCTTTCAGTGCAAGAAGTCTCAGAGAAATCACTGGAAATCAGAATTGAAAACCTTTTGGGTACTGAGCCAGCTCTAAGGAAAAGAACTCCTGGCTCAGATCAAGCTCATTTTTCTATACCCTGACCCAATTTGCTCTACTCAGGCTCTTCTGGCTACCTGCTGCCTTAGTATTCTAGCTTTATTCCTGATAATCTCTCTCAATCTCATAGCTTTTTGCTTACATATGATTGTTGCTCCTTCAACTTGCTCAGACACTCAGATTCAGAACTCTACTGTGCCCTTTTCGTGGCTCCTTCTTGATGTTTTCTTTCCTTGTATTCATTCAGTTGTAGTAGTTTTCCTGATCGTTCATCCTCTTGGAATTCTCTCATATAGATTACCAAGAAAAGATCCAATTAACCCAACTCTTCTTTTCTTTGCCATGCTTTATGGTCCTTAGTCAATGTCTCAGTAAATCTGGCCAAGGATCTAAAATTCATCTCTAGCACCGGATGCTGCAGCAAAGGGAGGCGGGCAGGGGCAGAAGTATTGTTGTTTGATTTAAAATATGTTTTTAAATAGGAATCGTGGAAGGGTCATCTTCTCTCCCATGTTGTTGCCAACAAATGTGTTTGACATATCTACATCCATTATGGAAATCTAGGAAGTGAAGGATAGCCGGCCTATTAAAGATTAAAATGTTTCATGGATGATAATTAGTATAACTAAGATTAGAAGATCTTGGGGGAAAAATGCCAAATTTATAACCAAAAAGGAAATTTGGAGCGGCAAATGTATTACAGTTAGCTCTTTAAATGACTGACATCATTTCATACATTTCATAAACACAAGAGTAGGGAAATAGTGAGAGGGAGTGTGTATTGACATGGGTCCCAGAGGCTAGTTATCAGAGGAAGCATAATCCTGGATTGGGGATCAGAACAAGGAGGAATAGGAACACTGAACTCTGTAGGAAGTTTTTGTTTGGACTTTCTTCCTGCGTTTTTCTCCTCTAGTCTACTCTTGATCTTTCTTATGTGTAGCTTCTGGAACAGTCTGAACTGACCTAGTTATATGACCCTGAAAGGTTATTCTTCCCAACTCAATTTTCTCATCTGTTAAGATAAGGATAATTATTATTTCAATACCTTGTTACAAAAATTAAGTAGAGTAGGATCATATATTTAAAGTGATTAATACATTACCTGATATGTAATAGGTCTTCACTCAATTGTAGCAATTATTCTGGCACAAAAGAAGGAAGGAAACGTTGACAAAATAATGTACTGCAAAAAATTTCACTCATTATGTCACTTTTCCTATGTAACTGTCCTGAGAGATTTATATTATTATTTTCATTTTATGAGATAAGAATATAATATTAATAATTGAGAATTTGCTATGTGCCAAGGACTGAGCCAAATGCTTTCACGCATTGTCTCTTTGAAACTGAGGTAGGTGCACTTAATATCTTCATCTTGTAACTGCGGACGCTGAGATCTAGAGAGTGTAACTTGCTCAGGGTGGTACAATTATAAATGACAAACATAGTGTCAGTACACATATGTTTTAATCCAGGCTAGTCTGACTCCAAAGGTTTTCCAAAGTCATAAATGATGAAATGAAGGTTTAGGTCTTGTTGAGCATTACTTCTTCAGTTCACTACCAGAGGTGCATGCTGGTTGAATGAAGGGTCGTGGTAGGCACACTCTAAAAGATCGTGCTTCTGAACCTGAGTACCATGATTAAATGAGGAAAAATTTCCAAGGTGTTCAGACAAAATTTTTTAAAAATTAAATATGTCAAAATAAGATCACTGAGACCTGATGAAGTGGTTTAACAAATGTAATGAATCTCTATTGTGTGTCCAATAATGAAAATTATCTTAGCATTGTAGAAAATCCAAGATACGTGTGGCTTGAATCTCTACATTCAAGATGCTGTCATCCTGGTCCACCTGGAGACATGATGACACAATTCATTATAAAGCATACAGCAATGGCTCACAAGACTGCAGTAGTCAAAGGAGAGAACAATTAATTTGTCAGTCAAGAGAGTGGAGGTAGAACAAGGGAAGGTTTCATGTAGGAGATGACATTTGCAGTGGTCCCTGAGGGACAAATAAGGAAGTACCAGAAGCCTCTATACTATAGTTTCTGTTTATATAGTTTCCTTTTTCTTCACATGAGTGGCCTTATAAAATGTAGTATCAAATAGTTAAATTTTTAATAAAGTAGTTATTAAACTGGTTGTATTGACTGGTAGTATTATCAAAGAGTATGTATGTTCTTTGAGTAAAAGTGGAGAATATCTATTCTTACTGTCATAAGGATATATTGCCAGTTTCCCAGTCTATACTCACACAGATATTTTGTTAGTTTTCCGTAACTGTAACAAAATACCTGAAATAAACAACTTTAAAAGAACAAAATTTTTTGACTCATGGTTCCTGAGGTTTTGGTCCATGATTTTTTTACTTTGTGGCTTTGGGCCTGTGTCAAAGCAGAACATCACAGCTGAGGGCCTGTGGTGGAATAAAGCTGCTCACTTCATGGTGGTTGGGAAGTGAAAGAAAGAAGAAGAGAAAGGGCCAGGGACTCAATATTTCCTTCAAGGGCACACCCTCAGTGACCTGCTGCCTCCAACGAGGCTTGACCACCCAAAGTTTCTGACCCCCCTCCCATATAGTGTCTTCAGGTGGGGCCCAAGCCTCCAACACATAACCTGTTAGATATATTTAAGATCCAAACCATAATAGATATACATATTGAAGAAATCAGAAAATAAAATCCCCCATTCTGTACTTCCAAGGTTGGGGCTGTAGAGCTGTATAGAACCCATCAAAACTCTACAAATTCTTGGAACAATTGAAGGGTCTCCTTGTCTCAGTTCTTGAATGGTACTAGATAGTATTAAGGTACTGGCTGATAGGTGATTTATTTATTTACTCTTGTATTGGAAATTTTATTTTGATTTGGGAATTCTCAAATTTCCATATAATACTGGATTTTATGAGGTTTTTCCCTAGACTCTTCTAATTTAAAGCAGTCTGTCTTTTTTCCACAAATATATTCACAATTGATAGGCTATGCTTTCTGGTTATTTTATGTTGTTTCAGGTTAATAATTGAGTCAAATTTTTACATCCTAATCGTATTAAAGAGGCTAAGTAGATAACCTTCTATATGGGCATTATTTGCTTTTAAATGAGAAAGTGAATACTAGTCCTTACATTGTAAGTAAAACCCTGTCAAGAGCTCTTGTTTTGTTTTGTTTGATTTTTAAAGTTCCTTTGCCCCAAATTCTTGGTGAGTGACATTATGCTCTCCATTCCTTACAGTGCTTGTTCAAATATCACTTTCCTCTGTAAGTCTTTCTCAGTTCCTATAGCCAGAGGACCCCCAGCATTCTCAGAGTGGCCATATAACTAACCACATATTAACTACCCACAGTCACAAGAAACACAAGAGCACAAAACACAAGAAGGCAAATGTTTAGGTTCTCTTCGCCTATGCATCCCTCAGAACACCCAACACAGCCTCTTCTTTACGAGTGATTGATGCTCAGAACTGTTTACTGCACTCAAATGAATTACATTGTTGGCTTCATTGGATTGGCTCTGGGTATGGTAACATTATTGTCAGCACCTGTTCTCTTTTGAAAAAGAATCACCGCTTTTTAAAAACAAGTGTCTTAACTGATTTTAGGATGAAAGAGATTACATACTATAAACAGTAATTGTAGTTATTATTAATAAGCATCATTAAAATAATATGAACTGTTAGAATTAATTCTTTTGCTTGCTTTTGCTAGAAAAGCAGGAAGTCTCAATAAACTACTGGTCTTTTCCATCTGTAATATCTATGATTCTTTGAAATTTTATATAGACAAGTGCAAGCTAATGCACACTGGAAGGAACAATTGAAACAGCTCATACTTACTGATGGGCTCTGAATTACTCTACTTGTAAGTGCTCAGGAAAAAGATCTCAGATTCATTGTGGATTGCTCAATGGAGACATCTGCTTGCTGTGCAGCAGCAGTCAGAAGAATGAATGAGATATAATAGACTGTATTAACTTTCAGAATGGAATAAAGAATAATGCAGAAAATAATATAGTGCACATAATTTGGCATTGACTATTTCTGTAATTACAATAAAACATTTTAATGATATACATTGATGTTATGACTTCACCTTAGAATTAGAATTCTACAATGAATCCTTTTATTTCAAGAAAACAAAGCAGAAATACAAAGGATCTAGAGAAAAACAGCAGACAGTCTCAAAGACATGCAAGGGTTTTGCTTGTAAAGAGAAACTGAAAAGACAAGGACATTTTAATTTGGGTAAAGGGGGGAGAAATGACGTTGTATAAACTTATTTAAAATTAGTGAAAGTTTTCAGAAAATTGCTAAAGCTAGCTTTTGATTATCCTTGGTAATGGATGTCAGAGATAGGGAGGATAATTGAAATCCCTGATAATCTCCAGCCCTCATTTTAGCCATTAGCCCCATCATCTGTCCTATCAAAAGTTTTAACAAATGAGTAGATACAAGGCATAACAGTCTGAGGTCATGAGAAAGGCAGCCTTGGATCTGAGTTCTAGTCCTGCTCCCTGTTCATCATTGGTACAATCTCGAGTGATGTGCGTAACTTCATCTGCAGAATGGACATAATGATAATACATGGCAAAATTGTTGGGAGAACTAAATGAGCTCGTTGGCAGTGGTTGCTAAGTTATGATATGCTATGTCTAGTGGTGGTCATGAAGAGTGCCTGCTTTCCACTGGCCTTCAGGTCTCAGAAGCTGACATAACTAGAGCATCGGGGATCTTACACGCCACCTTCATTCTCCTCAGTCTCCTACTTCCTATTGTGTTGGCAGGAGATTTTAGAAGAAAAATGAGACATTTCTTTCATCTCTAGAATCATCCTCAGCTTTACTACTCCCTTGCTCCTGGAAAACCTTAAAGTAATTGTGCATTCATTTTTATTAGCACATGACTATTTTTTTATTGTGATAAAGCTTTTTTTTTTAACTTAAAAGAGAATAAAACAAAAGGGGGCAGTACAGAGCAGATCAGAACAGGACAACATAGGCAACACAGTACTTTACATTAAGTCAACTGGACATCAACAGTATCTAACACCATATCTCTTACTCTGCTATAGTTGAGCATAGTTTCAATTACAATAATATCACA